>OX393554.1:19974104-20264104 GCA_947650365.1 Chamaelirium japonicum
AAAGACAGAATCGTTCATTCCAAATTTTCGAAGACGATCACAAAAGATGACACCCATATTGGTCCACCACTTCTCTAATGCTGAAAATCCCGCTTGATGAAAGGGCTTCAGTGAGCAGTCTATGAACGACCTGCAGGGAACCAGCATGATAGCAACCAAAGAACGGTCCATCTCCTCAACTGAACTATGCATAAATCCAGTTGCCTCAGACATAGCTGGACTCATCCCAGCAATCGACTTCGGCTTCTTGAAAACAGGGACTTCGGCCTGAGCTTTCTGACATACCAAAGAAGATTGAACTTCATGATCCACTGGTGTTGTGGAAGGACCTGCAAGTTCCTCAAACATACAGTCACCCACTATTTCTTTTGTGGTCATCTCAACGGTTACTGATGCCTCGTGATTTTTTCCAGCACCCTCATCTTGCAAATCCTGGAAAAATGGGTATGTCGCTTCAAAGGCATCATCCTCCAATAATCCTTTGCCAATCACTTCAGTTAGATCATCATTAGGAATGCAAAGGCCACCAGCAGAATACCCTATACAACAAAGCGATAGGGTAAAACATACAGCAATCATTAATATTCAAGGATTACAAAGGGGACAACTCATACCTGAAGTAGTAATATCAACACCTTGAGTTGCCACATCAGGAGGAGAAGCTGCAACAAGAGCAGTCTCCAATATTTGATGCCTCGATCCAGTAGGGGACGTCGCAAGAGGATTAATGATCTCCCGAATAGAAGAACTATCCTCTGATGTTCTCGCCCTCTTCCTGGCACCTCTTTCATCTCCCTGTCGCTCAGAAGGCACGGCTGGAGGAACAGGACGCTCAGAAGTGCCAGAACAAGAAGACTCAACCTCTCTGTCAGATTCTGTTCGGCGATGGCACGCTCGTGAAGAACCAGGACGAGAGTTCTTTTGGAATCGAATCTCCGTCCTATCTCTCATGCCTTCATCATTTTTAAACTCAAACGAGCTTTTCTCACTCAATTTCAGCATAGAAGGAGGATACATAGCCAATCGATTCTTGATTCCCCTTCTTACTAAACTTGAATATGCTGAAGATACGCAGTCTCTGAGGTTTACTCCTTGTAACGGAAGAGCAAAACTAACTCCAGTATGCCTCTCACTGAATGCTAACCAATAACCAAACGCCAACTTTGGAGACACTTCTTCCTTATAAGGGATAGGTGTTCCAGGTATCGTTTGCATAAAACCTTGTTGAGGAGAAAACCGACGAGGGCTATACTGTGCTATCTGTACCGTATTACCCCGACGGAATACAAGAAACCCTGGTTTACAGCTCAACATTAAGAGGAAGATGGGGTATGGCATCTTGCCATTATCATAAAAAATGTCATTTTCTCTATCAGGGATCGGCTTCCAAGCTTCATGGGCAAAACGAAAATCAGCTTCTCCCATAGTACGAAGAATCATTCTAGCGTCTTGAGCTGACCCTTCCCAAGGCTATAAGCTGCCAGAGCACCAGATACTGCTATGAGAAAAGGAAATCTCTTTTGCCGAAGATTTTTGGCAAATATCCCTCTTGGAAAGTGAAGTCCAATCCACCCATATAAGTAGTGAAGGGGACAAAAGGAACTAGCCCGACCTAGCTCACCACTGAACTTGGGGCTTGTAGACAAGCTGCTGTAAGTCCGCGTCAGACCGTTGTAGAGTAAGCATAATATGGGAACAGCCAAATTGTATTCGGTACCTTTCACCATATTTACAGCTGGGATGAAAGTACCAGGACGAATCAAGTCACCACTCCAAGGCAGGGCGAACTTACAAAGAAAAAGAACAATCGCCGCAGACCTATAGACAATCTTCCCCAAAGTGCTATTGGCTGACAATCCTATCAAAACGTACGGACTGGGTTTCGAGCCAGAAGGTCGTTTCTCTGGAGGCATAAGACTAATTGGCCTATCAATATCTCCTGATTGGTCAAGTTTAGCTTTGGCTTTCCTTATGATATCAGTTTTCTGAGAATTAACAGCTCGAGGGTACCCACGAAACCAAAAATCAATCCAGTCACAATGCCGAACTCGGTCACTACGGCAAGATGCAGCAATAATTGCAAAAGCTTTGAAAAGATAAGAAAGTGCTGAAGGAGTATATATACAGTCGAAAAGCTCAAAAAGATTAGGGACTCTCTTGATAATATTCTCCACTCATGAGACAACCTGATATCTGGAAGAAGAAATATGAAGAAAGTAAGTCACACGTATGAATGTCACTCAAATTCAATTTCAAGTATGAATATACCTGATAGATCTCCGACAAGGAAATCCCTATTTCCCCAATAGAAGTGAGGAATGTATTCGTTTCCGGACACCAGAGCTCACACAAAGCTCTATACATTCCATCAGGCCTACAATATTCATAACAAGCAGGTTCCAGCATAACAGATATGTTTCTAGTAGCCTCTCGGCCACGCAAGGCTTCGAAGACTTCGTGCATCCATTCACTGAAACCATTGAGATACTGGACATCGCCACGACCTCGTATTTCGTCCCCCCATCGAATGAATCTTGAAGCAATTTTTGAAGCAATTTGAGGAATGGGTACCATTTCAACCGTTGTATGATGATACGGAAAAGAAAGAATCGGAGCCTTTTCAAAACGGCTAATGGGTCCAGCGCTCTTCTCAGCTCCATGACTACGTTGTCACAACTCTCGTGCTCAACGATTCTCAAGGTAGTCAAAGAGTTTGGGCCATTCTTTTTTAGAGTTGCCCTATGCTGCTTGACTTTCGCATGAGGAAAAACAAGATAAGTGACCCCTCGTTCTTCTTCTTCTTCTAACCAACCATCTTCTGGCATAGCAATGTATTTCTCTGAAGTACTCATACCTACACACAGAAGATTGGATTAAAAGTTAGAATATATTTTGCAAAAGTTGACCATCGAAAAGCATCAAAGATCGAAGATCATTGCGAAGGAAGGAAAGAAGATCAAAGAACAAGCAAAATAAAGAAAAGGATCAAGAGTATGATTACTTTGAATAAATCCAATCGTCTTCTTGCCAAAGGAATCAAGCTTGCAAGATGGTTGTTGCAAAAAAAACCTTGAAGTAAGGTTTTTAGACCTAGTTCTAGAGAAACCCGAAAAAAATGAGTTAGAGAAAGAAATGAACCCTGTTTTATATAAAAAGGGGGGGTCAAAGGACGAGCTGTACCGTCATAAGTACCGTTGTCCCTAAAAAAAAAAATTCTGGCCGGCCCTGGGGGTTTCTGGCCGGCCCTGGTCAAACCTGGCCGGCCCTAGCAAAAAAAAAAAAAGACCTGGTCAAACCTGACCAATTCGGGTAGAAAAATGGTCAAAGATTATCTAGAAGTATGAAAAAAGATCCAAGAATCAAGCATAATGCAAGAGACATGCAAGAAGATCAAAAAAAAAATTTAAGAAAAGGTAAAAATGAGAAAAAAAAATCGTTCTTGCAAAACCTTGAACTAGGGTTTCTACAAACCTAGCCGATTCAAGTAGATAGATAGTCAAAGATCATCTAAAAGCATGAAAGAAGATCCAAGAATCAAATATCATTCAAGAGATATGCAAGATCAAAAAATTCAAAAAGGTAAAAGAGGAGATCAAAGATCATTCTTGCAAAACCTTGAACTAGGGTTTCGTTTTTTTTTTAAAGAGGCCCGCAAAGATCATTGCAAAAGGAGAAACGAAGATCAAAGAGCAAGCAAAGCAAAGGAAAAGATCAAGATTATGATTACCTTGAATGAATTTGATCGTCTTCTTGCCGAAGGAATCAAGTTTGTAAGATGGTTTTTGCAAAAACCTTGAAGTAGGGTTTTTAGACCTAGCTCCAAAGAAATACCGAAAAATAAGTTAGAAAAGGAGAGGAAACCCCTTTTTATAGACAAATGAGGGTTCAAAGGACGAGCTGTACTGCCATCCTAAAAAAAAAAAAAAAATTGGCCGGCCCTGGAGGTTTCTGGCCGGCCCTGGTCAAACCTGGCCGGCCCTGGTCAAACCTGGCCGGCCCTGGCAAAAAAAAAAAAATCAAAGATTGACCTTTTTCGCTTTTCGCTTGAAACGTCAATCCTTGAGGGGGCAATTTGTAGACATTGAAATATTGCCTAAAGCCAGAAAATCAGAAATTTGGCTAAGTCTGGAAGACTTTATTTCCCTGATAACCAGGGAAATTTTGCTTCCTTACATTCTGAAATTTGGCTAAGTCTGGAAGACTTTATTTCCCTGATGACCAGGGAAATTTTGCTTCCTTATACTTTATTTCCCTGATGACCAGGGAAATTTTTCTCTACACTCAGAAATTTGGCTAAGTCTGGAAGACTTTATTTCCCTGATGACCAGAGAAATTTTGCTTCCTTATACTTTATTTCCCTGATGACTAGGGAAATTTTTCTCTACACTCAGACATTTGGCTAAGTCTGGAAGACTTTATTTCCCTGATGACCAGGGAAATTTTGCTTCCTTACATTCTGAAATTTGGCTAAGTCTGGAAGACTTTATTTCCCTGATGACCAGGGAAATTTTACTTCCTTATACTTTATTTCCCTGATGACCAGGGAAATTTTTCTCTACACTCAGAAATTTGGCTAAGTCTGGAAGACTTTATTTCCCTGATGACCAGGAAAATTTTTCTCTACACTCAGAAATTTGGCTAAGTCTGGAAGACTTTATTTCCCTGATGACCAGGGAAATTTTGCTTCCTTATACTTTATTTCCCTGATGACCAGGAAAATTTTTCTCTACACTCATAAATTTGGCTAAGTCTGGAAGACTTTCTTTCTCTGATGACCAGGAAAATTTTTGCCTACACTCAGAAATTGACTAAGTCTGGAAGACTTTATTTCCCTGATGACCAGGGAAATTTTTCTTGCTGCCTTACGCTCTGAAATTTGACTAAGTCTGAGAGTAAGGAAAGTACTATATCCCTATCGTCCAAAGGCTATATCTAAGTCAATAAATTGATACTTAGAGATGAGCATCCTTCGACAAGCCGATATACAAGGCCGAAGAATAATCAAGCTTAAGCCCCTACAAATAAGCTTACGCTAGATTCGACAAACTCGTTGAATCCACCAAGTCAGAAATGACCGGATCAAGAGTTAACTTTGTTAAAATATGAGTCGCAGTAAGTCGACTCGGATTTTAAGACCCGAACCATAAGTCGTTTTAATCAGACCGGTTCACTCAAACTCAAAAGGATTAAACTACCAGTGGAAGTTACAAAACCATTTGAATATGATCCTAATCATCAAGGAGTTATATAAACCACCTGGAAGTTTCTCTAACCATCCAAGGGAAGTTATAGAAACCACCAGGAGGTTGCTTCAACCACCCGAAGTAGTTATTCTCTACAATAACTACTTCGACCCTTATAAAAGGAGGGACAAGAAGAGAAGAAAGGATCTTTGGCCATAGCAACAAGAACCTACAAAGCTCCCGATTGAATATACTTCAAAGCTCCAAGAAATCCCGGAGAAGAAGGATCGAAGATCGAAGTAAACCAAAGAAAATCGAAGACCGAAGATCGAAGAAGAAGATGGAAAATTGAAGATTCAAGTCCAAATCAAATCGAAGAACAAGCGAAGAACAAGTGAAGATTCTAGGAGAAGAAGAGTAAAGCAAAGCCCCTAGCCGATCACGCGCAAAGCCCGGAAGGATCAAGCACCGCAACGCTCTTCTCTTTTCATTTTCTCACTTGTTGTAATCTTTGTACTTCGAAATCGAGTATCAAAGGATCTTAGACGGATTTCCCCACAATCTCCTGATATATATTTTGTACTCCGCTCCCTCGAAGCGAGTCCTTTGAAATTTGTCCTTGAGTGAAAATTCAAATATTTGCTCATACAGGGGGACCTCAAGATGTGTCGTCCAAAATCCGAATGACATGTAAAGGTAGGAGTATAAGAGTATGAAACTCAATTCACATGAGATAGATATGTGATCATCTTTTTGTTAAGTTTCTATCCATTCAGAGGTGCAACTTTGTTAGTTCCTTTAACTACCTACGTCATCATGCTTGACATCTCATCATTAATATCCATGTTCAATCTTGCCTAATACGATACCCAAGATATTATATTCCTGATAATCCCCGCTCGAGTAGGCAACCCAAAGTTGTCTAATTTATTGTAATAACTCCCTTGCGCCAGTTTGTGAAAGCGCAACAGAAATTGTGTAGTCCATGTAAGTTAAAAATGTCCATGCAAATGTTCCTTCATATAGGGCCATATAGAAACTTCTCCCCTACCAGATCCATAGCTTCTCTTATAAGTGGCCTCTCCACATGGTGCAGCACCTTCAGTTTGGACATACCAAAATGGATTCTTCTCCTCTGTGAGTTGATGTTGGAAGAAACCCAATCCAGATATTTTTTTGGTCGGAAATCTCTTATATCAAAACTAGCTTTAACCCTCTTCATCTAGATTCTTTTCTAATTTAGGAGAACCCTAGAACTGTTCTCCATTTGCATGAGCTTAAAATGTGTAATCAATAAGGTAGGTCTCCCTACCAACAAACCGGCCTTCTAGGTTTCATGGCAGACCCCTCTCTTGCCAAGTACCTACTACCTTATTCGGATCCTACACCAATCTTTAGGGGTTGACGTCATGGTGATCCAGACACTAACTTGCTGGAAAAATTCTAAAAAAATCCCAAAAATATAAATAAAACCTAGACTCACTGAAAATTATAAATGACTAATTAAATATCTACACGGCCAACTTAGGACTCAAATCTAAAAATTAAAACAATGATTAGAAGCCCGTTCGACCTCTAATTTTGCTCCTGTGTTACATTGAAAGATTTTGAGACAACCCAATTCTATTTCATTAGCAAGATTCCAAACAAATTCTGGACCAAACCCATTCTGACATCTACCTATCTTATTGCAAATATTACAATTTCAATTACCTCTAGTAGTCACTCATTGACTGTTTTTGGTTCTATACTAAAAATTATTTTCTTCATTCAACCTGTAGGTGACCTAATAACCTTTGATTCTTGTAGGATCAACCACCTCAGTTTTACTTTTACAGAATAATTACTTGTATGGAAGGGTTCAAATGCTAATTAGGAGTCTTACATCTGATAAAATAACTGTTGATACAATTAGATTGCTGCAACATTCTCATGAATAAATAACAAATACATATAGGAAAAGATTGTGAGGAAGAAAAATATACCACTTGAGCGGCAACCCTTTATAGTCGAACCAGATAGTATCAGTGCCAGGAGGAAGTGTGCTATTGAAATGAGGCTTTATAACAGGTATTAACAACGGCAAATACCCAATCCGTGAACTCAAAACCTGAAAGTATATGAAAACACTCTGAGTCTGAGTACATGCTAAAGATTTACAAATAAAGTCCATAAAGAGCTCTGTATATACATAATGATTTCACAGTTAGCATCTATAATCATGTGATGAGTATAAAACTGCATTTGGACATGCAAATCCATGAACAACGATGAATGCACCCAATAACAAATTTTTTTCATATCCAGATATGGCCCTATGCTTGTTCAGATTATATGATCGTAAAGAAATCCCAAGTTTTCCTCACAGAAGTTCGATTATATGCAATATGTCCATGATTTCCTTTTGTCTCTATATGAAGTATAAAGAAACATGTCGACTAAATGCTGCACCTGATCATCAAACTTATGGGAGCTTCACTTATGAGGTATGATTACACTTGCATGCAGCCTGTGTGCATGTTCATGCATAGGTATACCATCAAGCACACGAACCAAACTACTCTCCAATACCCCATTCCCATGGTAATCCCATGTAGAGGGCCTGATGCACGCAGTACATGCATGAATGGCCAGGATAAAGACCTATAGGCCCTACCCCTAAACATGAACATGCATGAACGCTGATCATGCATCAATCATGGCCTTTCATGCATGCAAGGCATGCATCTAAGCTTCTACTGGGGAGTACGGGGGAAATGGGGTGTTGGAGAGGAGTCAGGCTCCAAACATTCACATGCCTAGTGAAACGCAACTATAAGTTGTCAAGGAACCATTAGCAACAAAAGAGCATAGCTAATGACCCCCTCAGCCACACTATCTACAACTATACCAGTGTAGCCAAGGCGGCTAGGGGCACGTTTTACCCTGGCTAGGTGAGGTGGCACCTAGGCGATGCCTTGACAATGGTAAATATAAACATAAGATTGTGTTACATCATAAAGGGATATATAGAAAAATCCTACAAAAAAATCTTCATTTTGCCCTCTTTTCCCTAATTTTTAACGATATTTGGCAATAAATAGCGATTTATCCCCTATTTTTCCTCCAAGCAACTTGGCGATATCGACAACGATAACGATACTTAGAACACTGCAAAGAAGCATGGATAGTCACCAAAGGAAAGTTACAACAAACACTAGATAATAAACTAGTTTCAACTTTCAACAAAGCAAGCATGAATGCATGCATGCGCACACACTTTCTATTTAGTGATCCGAACTTTTAAAGACCAAAAGTTTCCCCTTATCTACAGCACTACTTGAGACCTATAAATACTTGACTAAAATGTTTGAATTGTTCAATCTCCATATATATTATCATCATCATTGAAATCGTCGTTTTATCCCATCAAGATGGGACAACCATAAAAGATGATTGACAAGAATTTTCCAACCAGCTATCAACCTGGTCACCTGGTGTCAACCATGTACAATTGGTGCTGGAAACATGACCATGACAGCTTGGCAAGAAAAGAATGGGGTATGCTAAGAAACCCAAAAGACTAGTTGGCGAGAAGGGAGGTATGCCTTTCTTCATTACAAACTCGAGCAAACAAATTAATAATAATAATCGTAACCCATGTTACCAAGTCGGGTGTTTTTTTTGAAGAAAAAAAAAACGCGTTTAAAATGCGACTTATTGTTGTGGTGTTTACTACACAACTTTTTTTTGATTTTTTGACAAATCATGATTCTTTAAAAAAAAAACTATGATTTTTGCGTTTTAATCCCGATTTACACATTTTAATCCTGATTAATCACGTTTTAATCTAGTCGTATATTAGAACATTTATTTATATATATATAGAGAGAGAGAGAGGTATGCTAAAATGCGGCATGCGGTGCGTGCGGCATCCCACCGCAGCCGTCTGATACACGCGCTGCGTGCATGCGATGCACGCAGCAGTGCATCAGACGGCTGCGGTGCGATGCCGCACGCACCGCATGTCGCATTCTAGCACTTCCATATATATATATATATATATATATATATATATATATATATATATATATATATATATATATATATATATATATATATATATATATATATATATATATATATATATATATATATATATATATATATATATATATATATATATATATATATATATATATATATATATATAACTTTTAACGTTTTTTTCCTTGACTCTTTCCCGATTTTCCCGGTTTTTTCCAACTTTTCCAACTTCTTCCCTAGCAAATTTTTCCCCGACTTCCGACTTGGTAACTTTGACCATAACCATATCCATCAAGCATTGTTTCATCTAAGTAAATAAATAAATGAAAATATATTGAAAAAAATAACCACATAACAAATCCCATGCCATAAACAATTAAATCAATATGTAAATTGATGATATATTTCCTTTTAACATAAATAAAAATATGAATATAATGCTAATAAAATAAAAGATCCTATATAAATCATTATATCATCCAAAAACATCAACCCTTAATCTTATACTCCAAAACTAGAACTCCATGGTAGCAGACAGTGAGTTCGCAATCTAAATACATAATTTAGCCTCAAACATTGTGTATGATTGGTACCTAACCACCATATATCTTAGATATTCATCTATAGGTAAAACTTGCACTGCGCTAGCAAAACTATACCACCCTTGCTTTTTATAACGTCATTAGTGAGGATATTCCCCTTAGATTAACCACATGACCCATACACTTACAAGGGTCCCCATTAATCCATAATTTCATGGACAATGGGACAATCTGCCCATTCATATAAGAGATCTTCTTTGTCTTCCTTCTCCACATATTTATATCTATTATGTAAGACCTTTCCTTTCTTCGTATTCTTCTTTTTTCTTCTCCTACCACATGTTGGGATTTAGTCCCACATCGGCCGGGGACTGGCAATGATCGTCCTCATATACCCTCTAGTGGACCTCCCCTTACGACTTGGGTTTTGAGGCATGAGGGTATCTACACCACACTCTCGAATTTACTTTTTTTTCTATCAACATATATAAACAGAATATCATCCTAAGCAGTGTTTTAAAACTCAACGATCCAACTTGAAACTCGACCGAGTCGGATCGAATCAGCTTTAAAACGATCCGAATTGGCATAAAAATCGTTGGGCCAACTAATCGGTCCGAATCTCGGTCGGATCGGACGAGTTTTTCGATTTTTCAAGTCAGGTCGACTCGGGTCGAGACGAGTCACGGGCATTATAGTCATTGGAATTTCAAGTTATAAGTCTGGAGGCTTGAGGGCCTTAGGGTTCATCGTGACAGTTCAGCACTTCAGCGCGACGGTTTGAGGCTTCGAATCTCTCGCCGGTGAAGGAATCGACAACGCCTCCATCCTCCGGGCCTCCAGCCCATCCCCCATCCCTCCTCCAACAGAGGGTCGTGCCTGGCGGTCTCTTCTCTTCTCTGTGGCAGTGGATTCTGAGGAAAAGCTCGCGCAGAGGACGAGCTCATGCGGAGGAGCTCCTGTGAGTGATTCATCATACTTTCGCTTATATTTTTGGGATTTTAGAGAGGAAACAAAGCAATAGGAAATTCCTCATCAGTGATCCATTTTAAGTCACGCACATATGATGATCAGGGATCAACTGTGGCTAAGGTTCTGAATTCCAGGGTTTTTCTTTGCTTCTCAATCGAGTTTTGACTGAGTTTTCGAGTCGACTCTACTCGGGAAGGTTCCGAGTCGAGTCGAGTTTTCGGGTTTTAAAACATTGATCCTAAGTCTATAACCCAACATCTACCAACTTTTTTTTTCGAATTAGGGTATGTACGGAATTAAATGGTCGTACAATTCTGTCATGAGCATGGTTAAAGGGGAATTCTTTTGTGATCATGCTTCAAGCTCGGCAAGCAAGCTTAACATCCTCTTGTCAATGTGATCGCTGCATTCCCATTGGAGAATTACTTAATACACAAGATCTCGAAGAACAGCGTAAAAGGCAAAGAAAGGAAACACATCGAGATGCATCAGAGCGATGAAACATTGGAGCATGGTGAGGGGAGCGACCAACAATCTGTATCGGTATCACAATTCAGTAAGAGGGGATAAGGAAGACAGAAACCCTAAATCAATCGCAACATAGGGAAGGGGAAGGGGGGGACGATGGGTTTGAGAGGAATACCAGGATCGGGGGAGGAGGGGGCAGCGTGGTGACCTCGGATTCATGGAGATGGATCTGGATAGGGATCGCCCCTTCCCACACGTACTTCGTCGCCTCCTCCGAGCACAGCTCCATCTCTCTCTCTCTCTCTCTCTCTCTCTCTCTCTCTCTCTCTCTCTCTCTCTCTCTCTCTCTCTCTCTCTCTCTCCGACCTGCTCTGCTCGGCGACTCCAACTTCAGGTAAAACTTAGAAGGGTCCGGTAGATATACTTAGTATAAATTACACGTTACCCGCTGAACAAGTTTGAAATGTTAGCACAATACTCCTTTCAATTACTTGATTTCCACATTTGGTAATTTTTATGATTAAAATCAAAACTGAATTGGGGGGGGGGGGGGAAATGTAGCTTCTTAACTATAGGGGGGTTTAAGTGTTTTTTAGCTAAAATTTAGGGGGATAAGTGTAATCTATATATTTATACTATATACTAAAACGGAAGCCTCTCTCCCATGTTGTGACACGTGGACATCTTTTAAAGAACCATAATCATTCTTCTATATGTGAACACGGCTCAGTTTTAAATCCTATTAAAAACCTACCATAAAGATAATAAAACACTCATTCAATGGCATTTAATTATCATTTGATGTTAATCTCTCCCTCTCTCTTTCTTTAACAAGTGAATCACACTCACTTTAGATTTCATACTTCTTCAAACAGTTGTGATGTCATCTGTGCTAAATGGCTGTGCATCAAGCTCATCTGGGCATTACCCGGGTTTCTTACTAGTATCTATACTAAAATGGAAGCCTCTCTCCCATGTTGTGACACGTGGACGTCTTTTAAAGAACTAGAATTCTTCTTCCGTGTGTGATCGCGGCTCTCTTTTAGATCCATTTAATACCTATCATAGAGATGACAAATTTTCATTCAAAAACATTTAATGGTCATTTGATGTTAATCTCTCTCTCTCTCTAACAAGTGAATCACACTCACTTCAGATTTCACACTTTTTTGAATAGTTGTGATATCGTCTTTACCAAATGGCGTGCATCAAACACATTCGGGCATTGTCCGAGTTTCTTACTAGTTTACTTATATAATTAAGACAACCTATGGCTTTGGTCAAGGTTCGAATAAGTGTTACGACATATGTCAAATTATATAAACCTCCCCTAAACTATAGTGGTAGGTTCACATTGATCCCCAAATTTTGTTTTTGAACAAATTACCCCCTAAACTATGGACGAACTTGAAATAGACATTATCCGCAGATGGAACACATGAATTGTCTAAAAGACCCACATCCCAGTCAACTAAAGTGTCCTAGCAGCATAAAATAAACAGTTTAAAAGAAACAAAGCACTAAAATCTCAAAAAATAATTATACGTTCTTCCAGTAAACGATAAGAAGACTTGGTCAGCACTGTTCTCTATTGTTTCTCTCACTGTGGTTCACCCTCGATGTCTCTCTCACTGTTCTCTCATTGTGATTCTCCATCTCTCGGTGTCAACAGGAGAAGACTCGATCTCTCGATCTCACTGCGACTCTCCATCTATCTCGCTGCAAACATAAGAAGCTGACAGGAGAAGAATTGGTCTCTCGATTTCACCCCGTTGTCTTTATCACTGCGATTCTCCATTTATTTCTCTCCCTTGGAGGAAGGTAGGAAATTTGTTAGGGTTTGTTAAATCTTTATTGGGATTTTCTATTTCTTTCTCTATTTGGGATTAGGGTTTTGTGGTTAGGCTAATCATGTGATTAGAGTTTGTTAAACATTTGTTGGGATTTTCTATCTCTTTAGGATTAGGGTTTATGGATTTTCTAGCTCTTTGGGATTATGGATTTTCTCTATTTGGGATTAGAGCTTGATGGTCACAATAACATAACACTCGCTCATCACTAGGTGCATTCACACAAGATCAACTGGATGCCATGTAGGTCTTGCTGTTGAAAAAATGAAACTTTGAGAGGGTGAGAGAGAGAGAGAGAGAGAGAGAAATGGGAGAGATCCAGATGAGAGACCCTGATGAGAGAGAGATCTAGATGAGAAAAAGAGATGGGGGGGTGAAGAACACGGTCTTCGCCTTTTTAGTAATGATAGGGGCAAAAGTGGTATTTCATGGAGCCCTGCTGTAAGAAGGGTATAATCGGAAGAGAAGGACAATTTTCTTACCATGTTAGCGTTTCAACTCAAATTTGACCGCCAGTAACTAAAGGAGGGGCCTACCTAGATAACGACATATATTTCAAAAGGTTATTTGTTCAGAAATAAAGTTCGGAAACCAATATGAACCTACCACTATAGTTTAGGGGAGGTTTATGTAATTTGCTCTTCTTTTTAATAACCCCATTGGGTGAGGTCTTGACCACTATGGTGATCCCTTTACAAGAAAAAAAAAACATCAAATATATATATATATATATATATATATATATATATATATATATATATATATATATATATATATATATATATATATATATATATATATATATATATATATATATATATATATACTGACTAGACAAAAAAATGTTGACTAGACTCTCTCTCTTCCCACAATCTCTCTCTCTCTCTTCCCGTCTCTCTCTCTCCCCGCCTGGTTTTCTCTCTCTCTTCCCCCTATCTCAATAGAGAGAGAAAGAGAGATATGGAAAGAGAAAGAGGCAATCGGAGGGGGTCTCGGTAAGGGCTAATGCGATTGCCACCTTTTTAGGGGATCGAGGAGAGAGAGGATTCGGGACAGTTGTGATCGGATTAAGAGAAGAGAAAGAGAGCCGTTAGGTGTTGAGAGATGTAGAGAGAGAAAGAGAGAGTTGGAAAGAGAGAGTTGGGTCGGGTTGGCTCGAGTTGGTTCGGGTTGGCTCAGGTCGGGTCGGGTCGGGTTGACACGACCCATTCTTGTTAAACGGGTCAAGTCAGGTCAATCGGGTTATAAGTACAAACCCGAACCCGACCCATTAAATAAATGGGTCAATCGGGGTCGACCCGTTTATGACCCGAACCCGTTTAGGGCCAAACCCAAACTCACTAACTTCAAGTCGGGTTCGAGTCGGGTTGGCGGGTCGGGTCCAAGGATTGCCACCCCTACTCTTTTCTCATGGATCTCTCTCTCTCTCTCTCTCTCTCTCTCTCTCTCTCTCTCTCTCTCTCTCTCTCTCTCTCTCTCTCTCCTCTCTCTCTCTCTCTCTCCCCTGCTCTCCTTTCTCCTCTCTCTCCGCGATATCTCTCTCTCCCCCCCTTGGCTCTTTCTCTCTCTCTCTCTCTCTCTCTCTCTCTCTCTCTCTCTCTCTCTCTCTCTCTCTCTCTCTCTCTCTCTCTCTCTCTCTCCCTCTCTCTCCCCGATTGCAGTCAGTGTTTTCAAAATCAGACCGGAAGGCAAACCGAAAAGTCATCCGGTTCCGTCCAAATCGGTACAAAACCGGTGGTTCAAACCGTTTGAACCGCATGAAAATATTTTTTTTTAAATAGAAGGGAATCAACAGGAAGAAGAACGAGATTCACGACTCAATTCCTCTATTAGATAGTCAAAGGGGTGAACACTAAATCCTTCAATGGCAAGATTTGATTCTTGGGTTAACATACAAACTGGTTTATTCAAAGACGAGCCAAAACATGTTTCGGTCTGGTCCAAAACCGGTTGAATCGCCCGGTCCGATCCAATTTTCAAAACACTGGTTGCAGCTATAGGTAGTCGCCTAAGGTTAGGGCTGGCAATTCTGGACCTGACACGACTCGACACGAAATTAGCGGGTCTGGGTTAAACAGATTTGGGTCGTCACTGTAGGCTCGTTTAATAAACAAGTCGGGTCCAGGTTTAGGGTCTGGCCACGGTAGACTCGGGAAGACCCGTTTAAAATTCAATGGTCGTGTCAGGTCGGGTCTGGTCTACTCGCAATCCGATACTATAGTAGTAGTACCAGCGGGTCTTATGGGTCAGGTTGGGTCGTGTCAGATTGCGTCGGATCGGGTCAATTGAATAGGCCCGTGTAGTAAACGGGTCTTATCGGGTCTACCCATTTATAAGCGGGTCGGGTACATGTTTAGGGTCTAGAAACGATTAGTTAAACGGGTCGGGTCCGGGTCCTAGGGGTTTTGGACATGACCCGAATTAGACACGACACGATTAGTTAAATATGTTTCTCTCTCTGCGTGTCTATGTTTGTGCCCATGCCTAGACACGACACGATTAGTTAAACGGGTCTCCTCTCTCTCTCTCTCTCTCTCTCTCTCTCTCTCCTCTCTCTCTCTCTCTCTCTCTCTCTCTCTCTCTCTCTCTCTCTCTCTCTCTCCGTGTCAGTGTTTGTGCCCGTGCTAAATGGCTATCAAAATGACACCCCTGACGATTTGGTTACCTCACTCACGGCCAGCAGCCTCTCAGCCCACAGCCACCATACCCACCATTCAGGCTCGACCCATTATGAAAAAAAATAATATAAAAATGCCCCCATTCAGAATTTTTACCTTAGGCCTCAGTTTGTATCGAGATGGCCCTGCTCTCTCTCTCTCTCTCTCTCTCTCTCTCTCTCTCTCTCTCTCTATCTCTCTCTTCTCTCTCTCTCTCTCTCTCTCTCTCTCTCTATCTCTCCAGGTAGTTGAGTTGGGGGGGTTGTCGCATCGAAGGCTCTCGGTTTCGTGCCAATCGGCACAGGCGTGCCGAAGGCAGTCAGGTGTCTTGTCGTCGCATACGACAGTGGGGGTGGTGATGCCCGGGGGAGTGTTGCCGCCGAAGGCGGCCCACTGCAGTGCCGACAGACACGGGCATGCACTAGTGTCTCTCTCTCTCTCTCTCTCTCTCTCTCTCTCTCTCTCTCTCTCTCTCTCTCTATATATATATATATATATATATATATATATATATATATATATATATATATATATATATATATATATATATATATATATGAGGAATGGGATGCTGCCTATCAAAAGCAGCATTTTTTGCCTGCATTGAGACATTGTTTGACCATCCTAGAAGTTTTGGAATTTGATGAAATTTGTTGAGGGTGTTGTCTAGGGTAAGATGATCATCCTCACAATTTTCATCAAATTCCAAACTTCTAGGGGGTTCAAATGGTCGAGCAAAATCAGTCGTCTGCAGTCGGCGTTAAAATCTGCAGCATTTTGCTTCGACCATTTGACCCTCTTAGAAGTTTTGGAATTTGATGAAAATTTGTGAGGATGATCATCTTACCCTAGACAACACCCTCACCAAATTTTATCAAATTCCAAAACTTCTAGGATGGTCAAACAATGTCTCAAAGCAGCAAAAACGCTGCTTTGATAGGCAGCATCCCATTCCTCTATATATATATATATATATATATATATATATATATATATATATATAATATATATATATATTATATATATATATATGCCCTTTGGTATTTTCTTTTCATGCATGGCATTATGTGCACCCATGCCATTACCATGGGATCATAACTTTTCTCCTCTTTTTTTCCCTCTTACTTTTTTGGACAAATAATTAAAACCTCCCACCGAACTATTAGCCTCATTTCATATTGGTCCCTCCACTTGTGTTTTTGATAAACCTTGAACTATGCTTCATCTACATTAACCCCCTCTATCAACTTTTTATATCGAAAATATCCTTATCAATTTCAAATGTTATTATTTATGAAATATTCAACTTATGTTTACTACGATAAGGATATTTTCAAAACAAAAGTTGACGACGGGGGCTAAATGCACACAGAACACGGTTCAGGATTCAAATTGTTCTTTAAAAAAAAAAACTGAGGTGTATAGTTCACGGGAGGTTTTCGTAACTTGTGTTGCTTCTTTCTTCCTTTCCTTTCCATCCTTACCTTCGTCGGTGATGTTTGGCCAGGCACTGGAGCCGGAGCCGGAGCCAGAGGTAGATACGGACGGACGGAGAAGTAGGGTTGCACGGAACAATGCAATGGTCGGGTGTGCTCTATGCGTGCGGGTCAGGTCAGGATGCGGGTCAACCCAAGCCCAACTCAAGTACTAGAACCCTCAACCCTGACCCAACCCAACCTCGAACCTGAGATGCCGAGTCCAAGACCAACCCAAGCAAAAAATTCCAAGCTCATGTTGGGTTCGGGTTAGCCCAAGTGGTAGGATTGGTAGGGTTGTGCAGGTTTGGGTATACTTATTTCTGATCATTGTTTAAAATTTTAACCTTTGAAGTTTAAAAAATGAAAAGAACATACACTTGCTAACTCTACTTTATAACTTTTGTTGGATTTCTATCCATGTAGTATACTAGATCATCAAATAATGTATTTATGTCCAAAGAAATAATATGGGACTAGGTGAAACGGATGGTTGTGATTGTAACCCCTCAACATATGAGTACTCGGGATGGCTATGATTAATTATTACCTATATATCACAGACTCACAGACATACATGAGCACTCAAGTTCAGACTGGGCTGAGTTGCTTGACCCCTTAACCCAAGCTCGACCTAAATTAAACTTAGGTTGTATTTTTTCAACTCTAACTCAGCCCAATCTTCAAATAAATCAACCCAAACTCGCTCAAAACTCGGGTTGGGCTTGGGTCCAACCCTCCCAAGTTGTAGCCCTAACCAAAACCCTTAGACGATCCAAAAAAGGGGAAAAATTATTCACAACCCAAAATTGATGAGCTTACCCCGCTTTCCATTGCCCATATGATCTTCCACCCTTTTTTTTATTAATGAAAATTTTGCCCTCCCTCTTACCCCACTTGCTTCCCACCTTCATTCCCCACACGCTTTCGTCATCCTTCCACCCATTCCCCCCTCCTTCTCCATGGTCGAAGCCACCACCACCTCCTCCTTGTCGCCTCTTCTTCCGTCCTCGTTCTCCTCCTTCTACATCATCGGAGCCGATGTCACCTCCCTTTCCCTTCCTCCTTCCCCATTACCTCAGGTGGGGAAGTAGAGGTGGCTATGGTGGGGAAGGTAGAGGGGAGGAGGAGGAGAAAAAGAGGCAACATCGACTCTGGTGATGTGGAAGGAGGAGGATAAGGGGAGGAGGTGGTATGCAAAAATCACTTTTTAAGTTATTTATATTGATATTCCAAATAACCAATCACTTTTTAAGTTATTTATATATATATATATATATATATATATATATATATATATATATATATATATATATATATATATATATATATATATATATATATATACTTGCCTTTTGGAATATCAACATTTGTTAGCAGGGTGTATGCAAAACTCCCCTTTCTAGGGTCCATATTTTCTACTGTGCCGACATCTTGCTCGCACGCAGCTCCCTCAAAAATCCCCTTTATAAATCTTACAATGTTCTGACATTTGTGATCTAAGGTTTTCCAATAAATAATACAAAACTTGGTGCTGCATGTAAATAAATATGTTACCCTGATGATTGACAACAATTAGGTTCTCTATATATTATGTTATGAACTCTTAAGAAATATAGTTATACTTGCCATTGGATTCTTGCCTTTGGAAAATATGCCTAAGAGATCCTTTAGGGAGGAGAGATTTTTCATCAAGTATGCTGGTTGTAATGAAGTTGACCTCTGATTGTGGCATTTACTGCTACTTTATTTTATGGGATTTTTGGGCATACACCCCCCTCACAAATGTTGATATTACAAATAACCCCCCCACAGTTTTTAAGTTTTATAAATAACCCACACATAACTCAATTTTTGCAAAAAAAAATGTAGGTATTTTTTTTACCATTTTACCATAAAAATCAAGATATATAAGGGGGTTATTTATAAAATTTAGAAAGTGAGGGGGTATTTGTAATAGCAATATTTGTCACGGGGTGTATGCAAAAATTCCATATTTTATTTATCGTTGTATGAGGATGTTATTTGTACCTGCAGAAAATCTAAAGACTTGATTTGTTTTTTTTTATCTTCCGTGTTCTGTTAGTGTGAGTTTGAATTGAGGCATTTCAGTTGTTGTTCATCGTGCGTTGCAGTCACGTGTTTTCAGTGTTATCTGTTGATGTGTTTTCTCACCAAAAATAGGAGATCTATTGTGACGACCAAGATCCAATAGGCTAATAGCCAAGAGCCAAGACTCCTGAGGCTGGGATGTCAAGATAGATGAGGTGAGGTGATGTGTACTAGGCCACGAGTTAGCCCCACATCACCTGAAAAGAATGAGATCTTGAGCTACTTATATAATTTTTCCTCCCAAACATAGAAAATGCGTTTTAAAACCGTGTGCCGCTACGGATTTCGTAAGAACTCCGTAGTTAAGCGTGCTCGGGCGAGAGCAGTACTAGGATCATGAAAGAGAAAATAACCGATTAGAAAATTCAAATTGAGCAAATGGGTAATATCGGGAACAGGGATATGAAACTATTTAAAGCATTTCAACCATAGGACTTCAGAAATTACCCCGTTGATTTCAGTACTAGCCAAGAATAACGATCAAAGGATCGATGCCCTCATAAGAAAATTTTGGTGTTGATAATGGCTGATAAAAAAACCGCATTTGGTGTCTTGGATGTACTTGCAATACTAGATGTTGAGGTGATTGGTATGTGCATCTAAGTAATTCTGTTCCATGCATTATACAGATTCCGTTTGTGAAATTTGAGAAATTTCAAATATCCGAACTATGCGAAAATGAAGCTCTCCTTTCCCCTAAATGAAGGATTGAAGTTTCCATATTGCTTTTTAAAGAGAGATGCTTGATGATTAAGCCTTTCCCTTTGATGAAGGCATAAACGTAGCTACAATTCTGCTTTGCATGCAAGTGGTAATTTGAAATTCCGTTGGTTTTCCGGAACAAATAGATTTATATTTCCTATTTATCATTACTAGTCTATTTTTCTCATCCTCTTTGCAGATTTTACAATTTGGATTTTGTTTCAAGAAATTTCTCGGAACATCCTCGTGAAATCAAAATAAAGGAAACGGAAGGAGGATTCCGTGATTTGTCATGCTACAAAGGGTTTTGGCCGATTTGCGTATTTTCTGGTGAGACTATTTCATTGACCATAGTTGGCAATGTGGGGGGTTCTGAATCGAACCGGGCGGTTCGGGTGGCAAGCACAATCCAACAAGCCAAAGAGAAGAGTGAAGACAGTAGTTACGTGGAAAAACCCCTTCGCAACGTCGAAGGGGAAAAAACCACGGGTGGGGCGAGAGTGCACTAGATCTATCTTTTCGGGTACAATCTCTCACCTTAACCCCAATTACACACCCCGAGGACCGGTCTTCCAAACTACCGACCTCTGCAGTTTCACTCAGATTACCGACCGACTGACCTCCGCAGACAGTCTCTGACTACCGATCGCTGCAGACAGTGTCTGACTAACGGTCGCGTGCAGATAGTATATGTCTGCCGAGCGACCTCCGCAGACAGTCTCTGGCTACCGACCGCTGCAGACAGTGTCTGTCTACCGGTCGCGTGCAGACAGTATCTGTCTGCCAACCGACCTCCGCAGACAGTCTCTGGCTATCGATCGCTGCAGACAGTGTCTGACTACCGGTCGCGTGCAGACAGTATATGTCTGCCGACCGACCTCCGCAGACAGTCTCTGGCTACCGACTGCTACAGACAGTGTCTGTCTGCCGGTCGCGTGCAGACAGTATCTGTCTGCCGACCGACCTCTGCAGACAGTCTCTGGCTACCGATCGCTGCAGACAGTGTCTGACTAACGGTCGCGTGCAGACAGTATATGTCTGCCGACCGACCTCCGCAGACAGTCTCTGGCTACCGACCGCTGCAGACAGTGTCTGTCTACCGGTCGCGTGCAGACAGTATCTGTCTGCCGACCGATCTCCGCAGACAGTCTCTGGCTACCGATCGCTGCAGACAGTGTCTGACTACCGGTCGCGTGCAGACAGTATATGTCTGCCGACCGACCTCCGCAGACAGTCTCTGGCTACCGACCGCTGCAGACAGTGTCTGTCTGCCGATCGCGTGCAGACAGTATCTGTCTGCCGACCGACCTCCGCAGACAGTCTCTGGCTACCGACCGACCGACCTCCGCAGCTCCATAAATTTCGGGACGAAACGGGCAGCGTCTCCTCCAGAATTCTTCCTCCCCTTGCTGAAGGGGTAGGTCCCCTTTTATAGTGGCGGGGTGACGGTTACGACACTCCGCGAAAATCGGGTGGGTGACGTGTCCCCGCAATGAGCTCAACCGCCGCGGTGACGTGGCGCGCGGTTGACACCTGGTCACTTTGGGCCGGAAATCGCGGAGCGTTGTCAGCACCGCGAGATCTCCGGGTTCGACTGCTGCTTCACATCTCGGCTCTTTGCACGTCCTAACGAGAGAGAGAGAGAGGGGGGGGGGGAGCTGTTGCATGGCCGACCCCCCTTCATTTTGCTGTCTGGTGACATGCCGACCCAAGTAGAAAAGAGGGGGGGGGGGGGGTGCTGCCTCCTTGGTTTGGTGACCGGCCGACCGACCCCCCCCTTTTTGGTCTGGTGACATGCCGACCCAAGAAAAGGGGGGGGTGCTGCCTCTTTGGTTTGGTGACCGGCCGACCGACCCCCCCCCCCCCCTTTTGGTCTGGTGACATGCCGACCCAAGTAGAGAGAGGGGGGGGGGGGGGGTGCTGCCCCCTTTTGTCTGGTGACATGCCGACCGACCCCCCCCCCCCCCCCCCCCCTTTTGGTCTGGTGACATGCCGACCCAAGTAGAGAGAGGGGGGGGGGGGGGGGGAGGTGCCCCCTTTTGTCTGATGACCTGCCGACCGAAGCCCATGGGGGGGGTGTTTGTTGCGTGGCTCCCGCCCGAAGCCGCACCACTCCCTTTTGGTCTGGTGACATGCCGACCCAAGTAGAGAGAGGGGGGGTGCTGCCCCCTTTTGTCTGGTGACATGCTGACCGACCCCCCCCCTTTGTCTGATGACATGCCGACCGAGCCCATGGGTGGGAGTGCTGGCCCCTTCTTTGTCTGATGACCTGCCGACCGAAGCCCATGGGGGGGTGTTTGTTGCGTGGCCAAACCCCGAGAGAGAAAGGTACACACAGGCAATATTCCGAAGACTACATTTAAGCTCTTTGGATTGATGTTCTTCACTCAATTTTCAGCTGCACATTTGATCTGGCTATTTTGCAGGAACAAATACATTGATATTTTTCGAAGATGAGCTAACGAAGTTTTTCAAGTTACGGATCTCTCTGCTATCTTGGAGTTCTCTATTTTCGGGATAAAAAGTTGACGGAGGGGGCTAAATGCAAATGGAGCACAGTTCAGGGTTCAAATTGTTCAAAAGAAAAAGTTGGGGGACTAATACGAAATGAGGTGTACAGTTCAGGGTTTGTTTTTTTTTTTTGGTAATTTACCCTTAAAACAAATAAGTTTTTTACTAAATTTCAAAATATAAGAGGAAAATGACAGGTGTACAAATACCTTCATTGATCTAGAGATTGTAACCGGCAATTGCCTGATTGCTTCAACTCTGATTTGGGCTGTGTGGGCTGTTGCTTCATTGCATTAAAGTAAATTGGAACCAGGTCTGATTACTTCTACTCTGAAAATATTTTGTGTTGGTTTTCTGTTCTGGTAAATTTCCCTTCCTGTCAATTGGAGTTTTATATTTTTCTGGCACCAATCTTAGAGTGATGAAGCTAATTAACGACCGATTAGAACTAGGGGTGGGACTTGGGCGGGTCTGACCCGAACCCGACCCGTCCAACCCAAACAATGGACAAACATGGGCAAATCTGGTTAAAAACTTGGATAGTTTTGGAAAAAAAAAACTAAGGTTGAATGCTTTGGTAGTTTTTTTTATGGAAATCAAAGGCCGCCTATTTTATGTTGAATGCTAAGAATTTGTTTGAAATATGTGAGGACATGGGGTTGGACTTTATGTTTTTGTTATGCAAATCAAAGATTTTTTTTATTCAATTCAAAATTTTGTTGGATTTTTTTTCCATCTATTTATGTGCAGAAGCATTACTAATTGGGCAACCTGCCCAACCGCTTATTATTTTGCAAATTGGGCAACCCGAGGAACCCGAGGAACTAGAATGGGCAAGCATGGGTTGGGCTTCCACGGGTTCCCCGGGTTCCACGGGCAAAACAGGCAAAGGTTTGTGCAAGTCGGGTCTCGGGTTGGGCATGGGCAGACCCTTTAACCTGCCCAACCCGCCCAAGTCCCACCCCTAATTAGAACGTTATTGATGATCCTTCCGACAATTGATGCTATTTTGATGAGATATGCAGGTGATTAAACTTTAAAGTTATTGTAAATCAAATTGAAAGTTTTGGAGGATTTTATTTTGAGATCGGTGGGTGTCCCGAAACCTTTTGGGCAATGGATCCACTTCGGACTCCGATTAATCCCTCCGGAAATGCGCACCGACCAACTCAAAAGTTTTCCTATGCACTCCTAACTAACTCGATAGTTTTTCAGAGAGAGAGAGAGAGAGAGAGAGAGAGAGAGAGAGAGAGAGAGAGAGAGAGTGATGTAAGAGCAACGCTCCTTAGTTTTCTTTTGCTTTTGTTGGTTAAGTAACATTAAGATTTGTTGACATGAAACAAATTGGCCCAAATCTTTTGTTGATTACACATTAATTACCAAAATTCGCAACTCTTTTTTTTGTTTTTGGCTGGACTGGCTAGGCGGTCAGAGGGCGCTAGAGCAAGGGCTCAAAGTGGTCCGAAGATCGAAACGGGAAGAGCCAGCAGCTGCTATTTATTAATTCCATAATCCTGTGAACATGACATCGACAGCTAGGATTCGCACGTCGCTGTCTAGATCTACGTTGCTTCTATCTTCCTCCCCTCGCTCATATCTCTATGCTCTATGGATCATCTAAGCTCGGATATCACTCAAAGAATCTCGCAAGATTCAGCATACGATGAGAAAGTTCTAGGGGTTCCTGTAAGAGTAACTAAAAGGAGGGGTGTGAGAGGGAGGGAGAATTGTGGGATATGTATAAGCAACTAAATCGTGAGAGGTGAATCAACTAAATAAAAGATTTTATTTTTTCTACATATGCTTAGTGCACTATGTTATTTTTCAAGATCTATGAATCGCGAATCTTGGACTAGAAGAATACCTTGATGTTGATGACGAATTTGAGATCAAAACAAACCGGAAGGTATGTCTTCCACTATCATGAATCAATTCGTGGAAATGATGGAGGCTCCTTTTCTCGACGGATGCATGATAACTTTTTCTTTTTGGTAGATTGAAGGGGGAGATCACCAACTGATCCCCACAGAGGCGTCACATGTCGGCGAAGCATTACAAACCGCAACCAGGTGGGGAAAGCGCCACCGACGCACCACCAAGACGCCACAAGCATTAACCAAAAACCCTTTAAAAAAAAGGAAAAAAAAAAGCCGTTCTCCGGCAAAGACGGACCACGCGACACCCGGCTGGAAGAAACCATTGAACAGAGGGAAGAAAACAGAGAAACCACACACAAAACAAACCAAAAATCGGCGATCACCGCCGTCTCCAATAGCCCAGCTAACAAGGAGGAGCTGCAAATGGGCCTCCGAACTGTTGCTAAACATCACCATCGCTTCAAATCCACCGAGAGCCGCTCATCTATCAAAGGAGGCGACTGGACATCCACTGACGGAGAAAACTTCGATACCTGGGCCAGATCAGACCATCCAGTTGCACCCAGCAAGAGATCCGACCTCGACGCCAAACGACGGCCTTCAACGACTAGAGGAAGAGCTGCGCGACTCAAACACAATGAGCACAAAATGTCAGCCACCGGAGAAGGTTCCTATGTACAAAGGGATGGAAGGGGAGCTAGATCCCACCCCCCAAGCACCTTGGAACCAACAACCGGCCTCCCCGGAGCCGCCACCGACGTTCGAGGAGGCCAAGAAATCGAGCAACGAAACCCTAACCCTAGGGGAAAAAAGGGTGAAACTGGTGTTGGCACAAGTCTTTTAAGTTTCACTTCATGTATACATATAGGTGGAAACAAGCGCTGACTTAATTTCTAGTTTTAGGGGGGCATCCATCCTCATGTATATATAGGCATGCGCTAGGGTTTTTCACTCCATCAAGAAAATCCTTTACGTGGGGATGGCCACACGATTAAAATTGATAATCGCAATTGTTCAAAAGTCGATCCCCGGTTTGACCAGGACTCGGGCTTGGCCATCCAGTCGGATATGGGCCCTAGTTAGTCGGCTATGTGCCAAAAAAAACCGACACACCCTTCTTTTTTATGACAACCAACCCAATCCACGAACTCAAATATATGGGAGCAATGTGCGTGCAAAGATCGGCTTTCTCCGTTGGATGAAGATAAACCTGCACAAAACAATAAAGAGAATACCTGGAGATCGATCTCCTGGATCTCTCCTCCGACGCTCAAGTCAGATCAGCAATCTCATTCAAAAGGGAAAAGATCAAGTTTTGGAGTCTAGAATTTGATGTCTGGGATAGATGAGTGGTCCTCTATTTATAGTTGATCTTAGAGACTCTCGACAATAATAACTAACTTATAATTGTTTTCTGAGCTGCTAATGAGTTGTCACTATTGACATAGCTTAAAGTAATAATTAACCTGTAACAAAATGTTGTCACTTAGCTTTTAAGGATACTTCTCATGATTATTGATCTTGTTAGGATCCTCTGGCTGTTAGATGCTAGACCATGATGGGACTGCTAAGTACAGAGGCCTCAACAGACTTCATCATCAAGACACTGATAGACTCACTAAGTGCAGAGGCCTCAATAAACTCCATCCTCAGACACCGAGACTTTGACAGTGCCATTAAGCACTAAGGCCTCAATGGACTTCATTCCACAACAAAAAGGCTATGAGGACAATAGTTGAGCGCAGAGACCTAAGCTAAACTTCAACAAACAAATTCAGCCAATAATGTACACTATTATTCCATCTTCATCCTTTGGTAGGAGGATAAAAATCATCACTGTGCAAATATTTTTTTGTCATTCTATAGATTATGTCGATACCTTAGTCTCAGCCGATAGGTTCTGCTACACCTTGTGACAAACATTCAGTTTCTACTACCGAACGACCATCTTCTGCTATAGATCACGTTCCACTTACTTTAAAATCCTAACCTCATTTGTATTGCTAGGATGATGCCATGTGGTCTGGAAATATAGGGTATCTAAAAGAGGTTATATAGAGCTCATGGTTTGTCAAAGGCAACCCCCTCGTAATGCAACCCTATGGTTTACCGATGGCATCACCGGGCAACCCACACATATTCTCCTTTTTCCCTTTCTCCATTGTTGTCGATATCAGCGCATGCCATCGAACTCATGCAGGTCATCGCCCATCTGCTTCCATTCTTCTCCTCCATCGGTCCATCAAAACCACCACCACTGCCTCCTTTCTCCTCCATCCCTCCTCCTCCTTCCACTTGTTCTTCCTCCTCTAATCGAAGTATAGTGACTCGTCCATTGGAGGCTGAGTTCCACTACATTGCATTCGGCTATTGTAGGCCGAGTTCTCCTGGGGATAATTCTGCCATTAATTGGAGGTCAAGTGATCAACCATGTCTGAGTGCCGCTATAGTACATGCGGTCTCCTTTGGCCGAATGGGTTGTAGAGGTACTTGACCAGCATTGTCTGACTGTAGGAGGAAGAAGAAGGTGGAGGAGGAGGGAGGGATGACGAGGAGGATGAGAAAGGAGGAGGAGGAGATGGTGGAGGAGAAGGAAGATAGCAATGACGTGAATTGTAGGGGGTGGATGGGAGGCAGCTACTGGTCGAAGGCGAGTGGCGATGGGTTGCCCTTATCCATAAGCTGGATCGCACGGAAGATTATTTTTATTTAGAAATTTTTTAAAATAATATTTAAAAATAGCCCTTCACCAAAGTAATTACCATACTAGTGCTCTGACAGCCATGTTGCATGTCAATGCCGTAAAGCAAGTCGCGAGATTTTTTTTTCTGTTTTATGTAGAATCCGATATTTGGATTACAGGGTTTAAATATGGTATTATGGATACCGGGTTTACCTGAAATCCAACGATAAATACTTTCGATCAAACACTAATGAATTAAATATTTATTTTTTAAATATTATTGTTTAAAAAATTCTTTTTTATTTTATTTTAAGTTGGGACTGCCTTGGGCAAAGTGGGGGCAGTCAAATCCCAGCCGTCCAATTACCACTGAAGAAATTCTGACTGTACGTTAGACTCCCCCCCCCTTTATAAATACACCCCCCCGGCTCTGGCCTCGCAGGCCGGTTGTTTTTCGTCATCTGATGTCCACGAGCGGCGAATAGTTTTATTACGAAAATACCAACGGATCTCCCCCTCTTCGATCTCGGTGTCGATCTTTATCTCGATCTCGAAATTTTAGGGTTAGGGTTCGGCTTTTAGAGAGGCAGTATCAGCTGCTAGGGTTAGGGTTTCTGGTACGGCTGATCCGTAGATCTCTGATCTTTCTTCTTGTGCTTCCTGATCCCTTTCTGGAAATGAACGATCCGTCGCAGATGATGAACCGAGCCTTCGGAATCTGGCCGCCGCCTTTGCCGCCGGCGTCGGCGGACGATCCCATGGGCTTCCAGACCCCTAGACCGTTTTTCTCCGCCGGAGTTCTTGCCAATCCGGGCAGGGTCCACTGGAAGGTCAAGAAGGCCGCCGAGAAGCGTAAGAAGGCCGCTGCCGCCGCAGCGGTGGCGGGATCCGGAGCCGCTGGGAGCGGCGCCGTTGCCACCGCCGGCGGCGCCTCGGGGTACAGGCCGCCGAGGCTCACGGAGCTCCAGTTCCAGAACCATGTGAAGACACGGAGGTTCTACCCGAAGAAGAAGTCCGCGCGGTTCGCCCCGTACGCCCCCCGGAACACCACGTCCTTCATCATCCGCGCCAAGAAGGCGGGCGGGATCGCGTCCCTGGTGTCGCCGTGCCCCGTGACTCCGGCGATCCTCCCGACCCCAAAATTCTCACCCTCGAGGGAGGGCCTGGTGGACATGGCCAAGGAGGAGTGGGGCGTCGATGGGTATGGATCGATGAAAGGTCTGATCCGCCTCCGCTCCCCGACCGGGATGGAAGTGGCTCCCGGAGGCGGCTGGGGTGGGGAGGAGGAGGAGGAAGTGGTGGTGGAGGAGGAGGAGGGGTCGAGCGACAGCGACGTGGAGGAGCACCTGGAGGTGGAGCGGCGGCTCGACCACGATCTGAGCCGGTTCGAGATGGTGTATCCCGGCAACCCCGATGATCATGGGGTGGCAGCCTACGTAATGGAGAATCGGCTGGATGACCAGGACACCCACATAGCCCATCTGGAGGAGGAGAACCTGACCCTAAAGGAGCGGCTGTTCTTGGTGGAGTCGGAAATGGGGGACCTGCGGCGGCGGCTGCATCTGCTGGAGAGGGAGTTCCGGGTGAGATTGGAGAACGACAACAAACACCGAAACGACGAAAATTGCAATTTGAATGCCAACGAGGAGGCGTCGGAGAACGACAACAATAGCACCCTGAATGCCATCGAGGAGTCGTCGGAGAGCGACGCCATGAATGCCAACGTCGAGGGGCCGGACAACGAAACCATGAATGCCAGCAAGGAGGGGCCGGAGATCGACACCATGAATATCAACAAGGAGGCATTGGAGAACGACACAAACAACTATATCGCCAACAATATCAATTCGAATGTCGACGGAAAGGCGTCGGAGAAAGACGGGGGAGGGGACGCTCGAGCGGACGGGAGCATCGGGGATTGCGAGGAGAGCAACAAAATCGCCGGGAACTCTGAGGTGATGAACAAGAGTGTTGGGAACTCCAAGGAGAGCAGTGATACTCCGATGCGGGAATGAGCTGAGGGTAGTACACTTGTTCTGTGTACATGTTAATCTTTGACACCACCCAGAGAAGCCTGAACCTAAGAATGGGATTTAATTGGTCATCGCTCCCGTCTTGATTTTGTCCTTCTGGCCCTGATTTGATTTGATTTTGGTTAATGGTGGTGAAGAAGGTTGCGAAGTCGGGATTTTTCAGAAAGATGATAGAATTCAGTGAAGAGCTTAAGGTTCATGGAGTAGTACATTGTGGATTCCTTACTGATCAGAATCTTCTTACCTTGTCGATTCGGTCCATTTAGTAGATCTTATTTTCTGGTTATCATCTTTGTTTGTTGAAATAATAAGGTGGATCAAACTAAAATGTAATATTACAAGAGGATAATGACTAGATTTGTCAACTTATAGGATCGGATTAGGCTATATACTAATCCGATCTGTTCAGGTAATCGGCTATCGGATTCATACCTTCAATAGATCATCATATTTAAAAGAGTTAATGTGTGAGAGGTCCTTGACAACATATCCATCCCATGAACATGATATCTTAAAGTTTCATTTAACTTACGGTCTTTGTCTTTTTTGGTAAACCCGAAACTGTCTTTCTTCTCCCATCCCTCTCGAGCAGCTCCAACGGCGACGGCTACAACAGAGACGGTGAGGACAGCGGCCAGCAGCTCCGGCGATGGCGGCAAGTAGCTCCTGCAGCAGTGGCGTTCGGCAAGCAGCAGAGGCGGCAGGGTAACAGCGAGTAGCTTCGGCGGTGGTGTTCAATTCGGTGGACAACCCTAGGTCTAGGGTTCATCCAATGGCTTGTAGATCTCAGAGTTAGGTTTAGGTTCGGTTTGGCGGCGATGTTCGGCGGCGGTAAGCAGCTCTAGCGGCGACGAGTAGTTCGGTGGTTGGCTAGATGGTTCACTGGTTCGATGGCATGCCAAAAGAAAATTTGAAATGCTGTGGAGGGTAATTTCGTTCACAACATTTCAAAGTCCTTAGGTTTAATTGATCTCTTTGTCAGGGACGGATCACTAAGTCCCCCTATTTAAAACGCAATCATATATGGTTTAGGTAATGATTCAGATTAGAATCTGGATCAATGACAGATCTGCCACGGACGGTTGTTATATTGTTGAGCATCGAATATGTAAAAAAGCAGTCGATTTCGGACTAGAGACTCGGAAGGGCTAAGTTAAAATCTGACGTCTCGTTCGAGGGATCATGAGAATCATTTTTATAAGGGGTTATTAACATTAGCTCCTTAAAATGGTTTTTGTTTAATGTTAAGGGTATGTAAAGTTTGAACTTAACGTTATGCCTCTGTAGTTGGACTTTGGCTGCGCACATATAACAATGAAAAATTTTAAATGATAATTTTACCTCTACAGATAAAGTGTAACAACCGTAGCAAAAAAAGTAACAGTTAGTAAAGAGCAAAAATCCGTTAGTTTTGGCTAACGTGAGCTCCTGCCGCGCACATGTAACAACGAATTTTTTTAAATAACAATTTTGGCCCTACATATATAGTGTAACAATCGTAGCAAAAACGTAACAATTGGTAAAGTGTAACGATCAGTTAGCAAAGAGTAACAATTTGATATGGCAAAATGTCTTAGTTGTCGATTGATTGTAGCGATATTTTTGCTCATTTGGTCACAATATGATTTTTTTTGTGGCAAAAAATGCATTTAACTATGTAAAACCAAGTTGATTCTATCTCGCACATAAAGAGTAACAATTAGGTAAAAAAGAGTAACTATTTGGTCAGTTGATTAGATTTTTTTTTTTATGAAAATATACAGAAAAAAATTATTTTGTAGTTTTAAATCGACAATTTGGATTGATTTCATTTACTTTTCAAGCAAAAAATAGTTTATGTTAAGTTGATGGCAGGAAATGTAAATTTAATAAACTTGGGTTGAAAATTATTGTCCTTTGTCAGGGAGCTATCAGTAAGTCTCCCTTTTTATATTAGCCATTAGGCCCTTAGATCTAAAGCAATTTGGTCTACCGGTGGATGAAATATAATATATTATGTTATGTTTTGTTAGATAAGGTTTTGAACGGATCAGATTGGCCTAAATCCATATTGAATTTCTTAAGCAAACACGGTACTGGATTCAGATTGTCCTCGAATTAATTTTTTTTTTTCTATTTATATATGACTTACCAGATCAGGTTTTGATCAAAATCCGATCCATTGAAAGACGCGCATTTTGTAAAATATTTTTTAAAAATAAAAAACCGGTTGTAACCGGTTATGCTCATGTCAGTGGACCTTCATAATGTCGATATCGGCCCAGATTCGACTCATCTCCCATAACGGATGTCCTTTCTCTCACTTTCTTTGTTGGGTTTAGTCCCACATCGGCTAGGGACTGGGCGGTGGTGTCTTCATATACACTCCGTGGACCTCCCCATATGGCTCGTGTTTTGGAGCGAGAGGGTATCCAACAATGGTATCAGAGTCAGGTTTCGCCCAATCAGACTTAGTCGAGTCGGAATATGGCCAAGTTGTGCCTGAGGAGTGCCTCCTCCCCTTGTCTTGTCACACGAGAGGGGGCTTGACTGGTGTTCAGCTCTAGCCTTGTGTGGTGGGGATTGTTGGGTTTAGTTCCACATCGGCGAGGGGTTGGACGGTAGTGCTTTCGTATACCTTTTGTGGACCTCCCCTTAAAGACCCGAGTTTTGGGGCGAGAGGGTATCCAACAAGAACTAAACTATCCAATAAACAAAAAACTGAAAGTCCATTACACCAGAGCATCTGATATCAAGTTCAACTAAGAATCAAAAAGAGAAATAAAATAGACTCGAGAAATAAAGGCAACTCCACTCAGAGACAGAGTGCACATCAATGAAGCTATCACTACCGACGAGAAGCCATCAAATCAACTAATGAAGAGTACTTGTGCCTCCAAATGCCACGGGAGGCATCAAATATGGTGACAAGATCGATTAGCTAGTATCTTATATATAAAAATATACAATTATTTCTATACAAAAGATTTATTTTAATTTAAGCAAAAAAATGACAATGAAGTAACAACAATAGAACCAAAAATACTAAGCAATAAAACTACTCCAACGACTGAAATCGACCAAAAACAAAGTTTTACAATAATTAATATTACCACAATAAGAAATTCTTAGTTTTACTTTGTTTGTTTACAGTTTTAGTGGACATGTCATTTTTATTCCCCTACAAACAATCGAGGAATCCGCCAACCAACATACATGATAAAGGGTGAGAGGCAACACAAGTACAGAATTAGAGTACAAAGTTCCTATTCGGCAAATTAGATTTTTTCGTCTTTCACGGAGGAGCATTCATGCTCATCTTGCTTTTCCTTCCAACATCTTTTCTTTTCCACAAAGCAACTACTCATACCCTAAGGTATGGCAAAACATCTTTCACTTCGGGTGAATACAGCATGAACCTTAGGACATTGATCAACCCTTATTGTACTTAGATTATGTTTCATAGTCATTAGGTGATTTATGATGCACATCCGGGGGTTATCAATACCTTTATCTACCCACTGTGTGAGGGTCCATAGTTCCCCACAGTGTTAGCTCAACAAAGTTCTATATTGATATATTTGGGGCTGAAAAGTACAAAACTTAACACTAACATCATTTCATTCAACAAATTCCAAAACAAATCTTAGCAAGATCATGAATTAATCGATAATCGAACTAGCCCAGGATGCAAATCTAAGAAAACATATATTAACTAAAGCCACATGCCATTGCTCATAAGAAACATGTACAAACTTAATTACTTTATTTTCACCTACTACATCTAATGATCACATATATAGTTTTTATGATGAAAACTCTCAAATTTTAAAGCCATTGTAAGTCCGATAATGTTACTCGGCAAAAAGAGCAAAAATCATCGCAAGTGATTGACTAGGGTTGATGGATCATGACTCGCGAATCCTAACCAGGTCCCGATGCATAGAATAAGACCCCTATTAATTTTCAAGAATAGAGGTGGATTGTGACAACCAAAATTTGAGAGCCAATAGCCAAGTTTCCTCAGGCAGGGAAAACCAAGATGGATGAGTTGAGTTGAGGTATCCAAAGCCACAAATTAGACCCACATCGTTTGGAGAAAAGGAGATTATATGCTATAAATATTAGTTCTCATCCCAAACAGATATGACACGTTTTAAAACCATGAGTTGCTGTAGAGCTACTAAGAACTCCATAGTTAAGCATGCTTGGGTGAGGAAAATAGTAGTCCTCGTGCAAGCACAAGCAAAGCGGACAATATCATGTTTGTATGGGGCGGGATGTTACAGGACTGAAGGCTCTTCGGACTAGGTGACTGCACAAGGTGGTGTGTCATTGGGGTCCCAAATAGTCTGCCTCAGAGGATCGATTGTGCGCCTCAGGGGATCGACTGAAGGATCCCATGGTGGAGGATCGATGGCTGTGTCATTGTTAACCTCGACCACGGGGGGTTGTTGGGCAACCCCCGCTTCTGAAGCGACATTTCCTGATTGCGTCCCGCTCTGCTATTAGGGTTGCCTTTTCCTTCATCACTGTGGGTAGTTGATGATCTTTTGTAGAATTTTGATAGGTTGCTGGTGATCTACTCGAGGGATAGGTGCATTTCTAGACCGATGCAGAATTGAGCCCGATTATCGAGATTGGGCTGCTTGATGAGAGACTTCTGAATGAAGTTGAACCACTAGTTGATCAGCTAACTTACGGCTTCCAAAGTGAGCCGTAAGCAAATTGCTAATCAATTTGCCGGTGGCTCGCCTCCTTCCTACGGCTTCTAGAGCGAGCCGTAGGTTGCTGTTGATCATGCTGCTGGTGGCTTGCCTCATGCCTAGACTGGTTCATAGACTTCTTGCTCTTGAACAGATTGTAAAGCAAAGGGCACGAATGATTTGTTAACGAGGTTCGGCCGTAGCCTACGTCCCGAGCAGTAAGTCGCTACCTTTAACTCCACTATCTCTTAAAAAAAGGTTGGGCTACTCCTTGACAGACGAGGAGGGTTTGTACAATAGGGTTGAAAGGAAAGAAAATCAGGGACATCCACTGTGGTTGTAGTGTCTTATTGATGCCTTGCTTGCACGTGCATTGCACCTGCTCCTCACACCCAGCAATCCCTGTGGCGATGTGTTCGAAGCGCGACCGCAGCCTCCTCCACCCTCGATCAGGGGACTACTAAGTCGCAGCAGGAGCACCCCCCTCAAGCCATGCTCAGATCTCTCCGCCTCCTGCTGGGATTTGGCCTCTCCCCGCTCCATCAATGCAAGCTCCGTAGCGCCGCCCCGCCGCCCAGGATCTCGTCCGCCCCTCACCGGTTGTCCCGCCGGCGGCGCGGTTGTTTCAGAGCGTTCCGGATGTCTTCAGGCGACTCGGGGCGCAGCCCGGATGCAGTGGCGGCGGCTGTGGTGAGCGCTATGAGCTCTTCTCTCTGTTTGGGTGTCGAAGTGTTTTGATCTAAGTGGGTTTTCAAGTTCCACCCATTTGGAGAAATGGGTGGTTGTCTTCTTCGACGATGAATGAGAGGTTGGTGAGATCTGAGCCTCTGGGTTCACAGGGAAATTGCGCACTTCGCGGTAGAAATTGATGAGATTGGTGACTAAGTGATTAATCCATGCGTTGATCGAAAATTTTAGTGTCATTTTGTTAAAACAAATCGATACAAACATTTCATCGATGATTTATAGTGAAGGTTTGGTGTGGTGGTTGTCATGCTTACATTGTGTTAAATCATTGTAGGCACACAAACCCAAAGTTAGCTTCTGTCAAAATTGCGGCGGCCCGACGAAGCAGGTTATACCAGACGGAGAGGAGAAGTTGAGGGCGGTTTGCACGCACTGTGGGACAATCCACTATGAGAACCCAAAGATGGTATGATGAACTCTGAAGCTGATTTTCATTCAGTCATAGAATCTGAAGATTTTCCTTAACTATGCTTTTGTGTGGAACTTTGAGTAGTGGTCAAGTATGCCGGATGGATTAATGGTTTTATATTTGTAATGTACCTCGGATTTCCGTCTTATTTATGGTTCAGTTGGATTTAGAAAATTTTTTTTTGGGTAAATTACATGGAACCCTCCTGAAGTATTACAAATTTTCACGTTACCCACCATGAACTAAAAAAGCAAACAAAATACCACATGTACTATGAAACTTCTTCACTTCGCACCCTCCATACAAGTTCAATTTGTTCAGAAAATGGTAAACGATCATGTTTTCTGTCCGTTTTTTACACCCCTAGATAGGTCAGGGGGTATTCTGTTAGGTTTTTTAGTTCGAGGGGTAACGTGAAAGTGGGCAATAGTTCGGGGGGGCTTCATGTAATAATTTACCCTTTGTTTTTTTAATTTATGTTGGTTTTTCTTCTCTATGAGGGCAGCCCCTCCGCTATGTAGCCAATTGGCAAATGCTTGGATGTTTGGGTTAATGTTTTGTCGACAGCCAGTTGGAAAATTTCTTGTCAATCCTTCTGTTTGTCCAACTGCTAGAATTTTATCAACAAGGATATACATATCATGTATCATGGGCTAGGGCCAACATAGTCATAGACTCGAAAGTAAGGTAATATACAACCTTTGCATTGCCACATGTTGATTGAGGAGGATACACAATGCTGTCAAAAGATATGCAAAGGATATGCTTACTGAAAAACCCTTTTTTTTTTTCTAGGTTTCTTTTTTGTGTTTGTTTTATCTTACTGAACATGTGGGCATGTTTTGAACTTGACAATGTTTTTTGATATTATTAAAAGAAACATTACAACTAAATTTAATGAAGCGGTCTATTACTTGAAAACTAAAGAAAGAAAATATACATAGAATGTATGAAAAGTAAGTAAATGAATCCCTTTCGCTCAATCAGTCTTTTTCATCATCATCATCATCAACCATGTAATCATCTTATAGATCCTTCGATGACGGTCTATGGTGTATCCCATGTTCATAATGGTGCATACTGCCCAATCTCGTGCATCTCGCTTGTTTGCTCATCTAAGAGAGATAAACACATGGTCTATAGAGTGGGCTCTTCCTATGGTCTCTTCTTTGGCAAAACTATTCATATTATGTTGCAATACTACCCATATGGTCTCTTTGTTGCTTACCTCATCCCCTAAATTTGTACGACTCTGAATGCATGGATAACAATTCCAGCACATGTTGTGCCAATAATGCTTGCTGTCTTTAACCAACCTAAGCTTATAAAACCGACTTCTAGAGGGACGAGCACACCTCCTTATGCACTCATATCTAGGCTAACTAGAGCATGAGATACACATCACCTCCACAAAACGATGGATGTTATATGGATTTGAGGTTCTTCTTGCTTGAATATATTTGTCTGGAGTGGATTTTGTCAAATAAAGTCAGCTGCAAGCTGATATGCATTAGATCTTCATTATTTATATATATTTTCTTTATTAGGCTGAAAATGATATATTTAGTGCTTTGTTTAAGTTTTAGGCCATTTTATTAATGTTTTTACCGATTTTCTACTTTATTTATCTTTTGTAGTCAATCCTAGTCGTGCGGCGGGAATGTCCACGATCTTATTCGAGAGCTTTTCAGATCATTCCGGGCTCTTTTAGATGTGATTTCAGCTTTATTTAATAATAAATAGACTAACAGGTTGCAGCAGGGCCTGACGATCGAGATTAGAATCTCATCCTGATGGCCATATGGAGATTACAATCTCCTTCACGTGAACCCCCTCTCTATCTCTCTTTGATGTCATCTCGTTCTCTCCCTTATTTATCCCTTTTGTTTACTTATTTGTCCCCCCCCCCCTCCTCCACGCCATTCATCTTCCATTATTCTTTATCCTAGTCGTCCATTAGAAAATCGAATCATATGAAAGAGAATGAATTTTTTTTTTAGATTTTAAGATATTGATTCCTCTTCGTGAGAAAAACCATAGAAGACGTCGACATCGTGCCCTCCTTTTCATTCCTCGACTTTAGCTCGAGAAGACCCTCGAATGATTGAGACTACTCGACTTTGTCTCGAGAAGTGTTTCTGGGTTGTGATTATGAAGGATCCAACGATTACATCGATTGACTTTGCTCAGCGAGAGGATTTGGCGATAATTCCTTGCATCCGCGACGGATCTCATCCCATGCTATATCATTCTTCCCTCTTATCCGACATCTCTTTATTTTATTTATTTCTACCATCTTTCATCATCGGTGTTGAGATGCTACACCAGTAATAGTCCCACATCGGCTAGGAGAGCGGGATTGAACCGCTTCATATACCGGTGTGCTCTCTTTCCTTTGTAAGGTTGGACTTTTGGAGCACTTCGGGTGTTGTCACATGGTATCAGAGCTTGGCCTGCTCCCCGCGTCTCCCGATTATGTCTTGCCATGTGTGAAGGGGGGTGTTGAGATGCTCCACCGGAAAGTCCCATATCAGCTAGGGGAGCGTGGTTGGGCCATTTCATATATTCACTGGACTCTCCACCGTTCATAAGGTCGGCCTTTTTGGAGTACTTTGGTTGTTGTCACATGGTATCAGAACTGGACCCGCTCCCCGTGTCTCCCGATTGCGCTCCTCTTTTTTCCTGCTGAAACCCTCTTCGCATGCGGATAGGTCCCCGTTGAAACACACTCTGCGTGTGGGCAGGTGTTGACCGGTTAGTCTCACATCGGCTCGGGGTGGAAAAGTTGTCTTCATATACCCGTTGCCCCCTCCCCCCACATGACCGGTTTTGAGGGAGCATAGGATTCGTGACTATCAACACCTCTCTCCTACGCCTTCTACCACCCCTTGTCATTGCCCAAAGAGTACCCAAATAATTGTCATTCAATTCCTGATTGAACAACGCATTTGTTTCCCTATTTTGCCTTTATTTTAAATTAAAAATATGAAGTGTTAGCTCTCTTTTAATTGAAAATTGCTTGCTATTTTATAAAACCTACACATAGGTCGAGCCATAACGTTATATCCAATGATCCGATCGACCCTCAAATTTGACCAGTTCTTCTGAACATCAAAGATCTTCACATCCACCAAATTTCGTCAAGATTGGAAAAACTGAGCACAGTGAAAAGAAAAAAATACCCCCTGCTGCCCTTTATTCCTTAGATGCTGAAATTCATGTTTTTGTGGGTAGAACGCCTTGTTTTTATTAAGAAAGTAGTGTATGGTCTTCCTTGCCTACATCAAAGTCTGATTCCATAAATCCTGCAGAATTTATAAAATAGTCAACGAAACAAAGACTGATTATAGTTTGATGGGTTCATGTTGATGTTTTTCTCGAATTTCTAAATTTGGGGGAGGAATTTGGGGAAGCCCTTTTTTTCCTAAATAAAATTAATTGATCCTCATTTAGTTGAATTACATAATTGATTTTTTGGAAGATCTTTAACTTAAAGCCTTTTCAAGTGTGATTATTTATTAGCCAAAACAGTAGGAAAACCTAATTCTAACCAAACTATTCAATATGGTGTTAATGGTCCAATGGATATGTAACGGAAGAATGTAAGCTAGGCAAGGCCTTGTTTTTCACTTTATTTCTTGTACTTCCATAAAAATATGTCAATGAGGAGCTTTATGGAGATGGAAGGGCGATATATTTCTTGGCAAATATTCAGTGGTTATCTTGTTGAATCTAACATGTGTTATCTATTGTTTGATGAATCTATAATTTAGGGTCTTGTGTCAACACATATTCTTACCATACGTCCAAGCATTCCATAGCTTTTAACTCTGTCTTCATTTATTATATTCCCATTTATTGCCATATTTTAAATTTCTTGGCTCAAGCTAAAGTGGCTATGCAAACAAGTGTGTCCATATTATATTTTAAGAACTACCATGTAATGATCAATTTGTGACGATTACATATTATTTTGGTGATAAATCTCTACAATATCTCCATAATGGGCTTCAAATATGAAATAATATGGATTCTATGCTTAAAAATCCTTGAGTCTAGTTGTATGTTGGAGATCACTAACCCTTTATTTGGTTCAACTTCGTTTTTCCCTTCATAACTGACAATGAGCAAGCTGGGTTTTGTTAGAGCCTAATGATTTATATAATTTAGAGAAAAAAAATTGTGCTTACACTTATGGCTTCAAAACTCGGCTGATACCGGTACGTATCGGTTCCGTGCCCCCCTCCCCCCCTCGCCCCACACACACACACACACAAAAAAAAAAAAACCCGGTATTGAACTTGTATTGGCCGATGCCTGCCGATATCTGTTCGTACCAGCCGATTCATGCAAGTATCGGCCTATACTGACATGTATCGACCGAAACGGGTCCATGTCGCTAGCAATATGTGGACGGGGCATGCTTTGTGCTTTATTTTACCGTTTTCTCTCCATTATCTCCCACCAATTAGTAGCTGCACATGTGGGGGACCCATGTAAAACTACTAGCATATGGATGGGGCATCATTTGATGAATTTTGAGGGCATTGAGGGTACATTTATACACCCCCCCCATGCCTCATATGCCCAACACAGCAACGAGGAGAGAAGAGAAGAAAGAAGAGAGGAAGAGAGAAGAAAGAAGAGAAGATAGAAGAATAAAAAAAGCTAAAACTTAAACCGGTATCCATGCCATGGATAAAACATGCACAAAAAATCAACTCATTCCAAAACCTATAGGTGCATCAAATTTGAAAAGACTTTTGTCGATCGTCTATTTGAATAATTTCAATTTTGATGCACCTATACGGTTTGAAAGGTACTGATTTTTTGTGCATGTTCTATCCATGGCATGGATAACACATCCATAAAAAATCAGCACATTCCAAAACCTGTAGGTGCATCTAAATTGGATTACCGCATTTACCACATGCTGCATTCAAGCATTCCTCTCTCTCTCTCTCTATATATATATATATATATATATAAAGAGAGAGAGAGAGAGAGGGAGAGGAATGCTTAGGTGCGGTCTACGGTTCGTAGTCGTCCGATGCACCCGCCGCGTTCATCGGACGGCTGCGGACCTCACCTAAGCATTCCTCTCTCTCTCTCTCTCTCTTTATATATATATATATATATATATATATATATATATATATATATATATATATATATAGGGGGATGCTTAGATGCAGTCCGCTGCCGTCCGATGCACCACTCCGTGCATTCGATGCACGCGGCAGGTGCATCGGACAACTGCGGACCGCACGAACTGCAGACCGCACCTAAGCATTCCCCTATATATATATATATATATATATATATATGGGAATAGGGAATACGGTCCTCCCGACTAGCCAACACGCTAGTCCTCTCATCAATTTGGATGCCACATTACACTTTTTAACCATATTTTTTTTTATGGATGGTCAATCCACTCTATTTAGATTAAGATTTTAAAAATAAATTCTAAAAAAAAAAACTTAAAATAACCCGATCAACGGTCGACAAATTTAACGGTAAATTGTAGCGGGCAAATAGCTCTTGCTATGGTTAATTTAAAAATGTCATTTGATATTTTTTTTTTCAAATTTTTTTTCATGATCATTGTTAGGAGGGGTGTACCCACCTTGACCAACCCCTAACCCCAGTTAAAAAGCGTCATGTGGCACCCAAATTGAAGGGAGGACTAGCGTGTTGGCTAGTCGGGAGGATCGTGTTCCCTATTTCCTATATATATATGGGAAAGGGTAGCCTACTCCATGGAGTAGGCTACTTACCTACTCCATGGGTTAAATTGATGCCACGTGGCACTTTTTAACCGGAGTTAAGACTTTGTCAACTTAGGTTCACCAATCCCAACAATTGTCAAGAAATTTTTTTTGAGAAAAACACATGCCAAGTGACATTTTTAGCATGCAAAAAAAAATTGTTTTTATGATTCACAGTTTACCGTTAAATTTGCTACAACTTGATCGAGTTGATTTAAATTTTTTTCTTCGGATTTTGTCATAATCCTAATCTATCCATAATAGATTGACCATACATTCACAAAATACCCAATTAAAAAGTGCCATGTGGCATCTATTTATATATATATGGGATCGTGACTTTGTATGCCCATGCATTGAAGGCTTCAATGTATGCTCCTCTATTAACATACATAGAGGTTTTCAAATTTGCTAATTTTTTGTGGAGATGATATATATGTTGAGATGATCATCCTCACAAAAAATCAACCAGTTCCGAAACCTCTAAGCATTTCAGATAAGCTCATCAAATTAACGGTTGAAATGGACAGACGATATAACTTCTTTCATTTTGATACACCTAGAGGTTTCAGAATTTGCTGATTTTTGGTGAGGGTGATCATCTTGCTATAGATAGAATCAGATGCTCGCAGCGGGTGCATCGGACGGCTGCAGTGCGAGCGGATGCACGCAGCGGTGCATCGAACGGCAGCGGTGCGAGACCGCACGCACCGCTGACCGCATTTTAATATTTTTCTATATATTATATATAATATAATATAATTAGTGTGTGTGTGCACACGCGCGGAGCAGGTTGCTTATTGTTGTACCAATTAGTTGCATTTGGTGGGGTGTGAATTATCATAAGGGTGGGTGGTTTTTTTTTGTGTGTCAAATCTGTATGCACTTTTATTCTTGTTAAATTATCCTTAATCTTGAATATTTGTCTTGGCTTCTCCACAAAACACTTGTCCTTTTTTTTAATCATTTTTTTAACCTTCAAGTGTAGAATCCCTTCCATTCATGTCCAATTCATGTTGTTGCCTTGTACTCTGTTCCAGAATAATTATTGGTGATTCTAGTAACGAGAAGCATATTTTGCATTTATATGTTTTTCCTTTATTGATGTATCATAATCATAAGCCATAACTATCAAGCTTTAGCCCATATATTTGGGCAAATTTATGCTTTCCCTTATTAATGTAATTTTGTAAAATATGTTCTTTTTGCTGATTTGAAGCTTGTAAACCATATGCTACTTATCGATTTGAAGTTTGTGCAGAAGTTATGCTTGTCATTGATTTTTTTTGCAGTTTTAACATAATGGTCAATTCGTATTTTCCAAAAGCTTCTTACTTATTTACATATTTAATATTGGAAGTTTTGCTAATACATAACTGTAGTCCTTAAAAATTGGAGTACTTGAAATGATGTGATGTACATATTCAATCTCCGGATCTATTTCAGGTTGTTGGTTGCTTAGTGGAGCATAATGACAAGGTTCTACTTTGCAAACGGAAGATTGAGCCGTCTTATGGGCTTTGGTTCACTTCTTACCTCATCTTCCTCTCTAGTTAATTGATTGTTTGATTTATTTTTAATTATAATATGGGAGTAAATGTGATATAAGTAAATGAATGAATTCACAAAATTTTGATTTCTATAGATGCTGTTAAGTTGTGAGTGTTGGTTTTACTTTTACTATTGTGCCCTAAATGAAAACAAATAGTTAGGAATCTAATCGTTTGATACATAAAACTCTTTAAACTTTTCAAAACCTTAACTAATAGAGTATTGGAAACAACAGTTGAGGGGACAAAATGTTAAAATGGACGGTCGAAAAAGATTTTTAGATTTGATGCACCAAGAGGTTTAGAATGTGTTGATTTATTGCGGATGTGCTATTTAAGGTAAGGTGATCATCCTCACAAAGAATCAACAAATTTTGAAACCTCTATTCGACGATTAGGATGTTGTGTCAAATTGTGTGTCAAAGTAGTGTTTCTGGATCCCGACCCTATATATATATATATATATATATATATATATATATATATATATATATATATATATATATATATATATATAATACGGGGTATGAGCTGACAGCCTATTTATCCATTTGAGCTGTCAGCTCCTATCCACCCGATTCAAATGATCCAGCCTTTCGTTTCATTTAGCTTTAAAACCATTTTTTTTTTTAAAAAAAAAATTGGTGTATTTCCCTCATCCCCCACGGTCTCTCTCTAGTTCTCTGAAACCCGGCGCCCTCATCCTCTCTCTCTCTCTCTCTCTCTCTCTCTCTCTCTCTCTCTCTCTCTCTCTCTCTCTCTCTCTCTCTCTCTCGCACCGGAGCCGGAGGAGGCTATTGCAGTGGTGCTCCCTCCGGGCATGTTCTCATTCCCTCCCCTCCGGCAACACCTGACAAAAGATGAACCACACTTAGTCCCCTTTCGGCAGCCACCCCCCGACTCCAGTCCCCTTCCACTCCGACTGGCCATCTCCGATCCGACGATGAATCGCACCCTCCTTTGCGATTCATCGGTCGGGTGTCTTGATGAAGGGGAAGGGGGACCGGAGATGGAGGGGGTGAGTGCGATTCATTGTCTCGGGGGTGCCGGAGCCGGTGAGGGTATGTGCGATTCATTGTCGGAGGGTGGCTGCCGGAGGGGGCGATTCAGTCAGGGGGACTGCCGGAGGGGGCGATCCGGTCGGAGGGGGGCTGTCAGATGAGGCGATCCGATCGGGGTGAGTGTGATTCATTGTTGGAGGGGGCCTGCCTGAGGGGGCGATCCGGTCGGGTGGACTGCCGAAGTGGGCGATCTGGTCGGAGGGGGACTGGAGCACCACTGCAATTGCCTCCTCCGGCTTCGGTGCGAGAGAGAGAGAGAGGATGAGGGCGCCGGGTTTCAGCGACCTAGAGAGAGATCGTGGGGGATGGTGGAAATACAACTGTTTTAAAAAAAAAAATGGTTTTAAAGCTAAATGAAACGAACGGCTTGATCATTTGAATCGGGTGGATAGGAGTTGATAGCTCAAATGGATAAATAGGTTGTCAGCTCATACCCCGTATTCTCTCTCTCTCTCTCTCTCTATATATATATATATATATATATATATATAGAGAGAGAGAGAGAGAGAGAGAGGGTGATGATACGATGCGGTGTGCGCTGTGGCAATGTATGCGCTGTCGATATCGTACTTTCGATTGTATTGGATTTGACGACCAACGATTGGAGAAGGATGACGTGTAAAGCGAAAGCTTGACAACAGTCCAAAGCATTATCGGAGTTACTGTAATTGCGAGAATCCTTCGGACTATTGTCAAGCTTTCGTTTTACACATCATCCCACATCGACCTTGAATCGCACCCAGCCCTGATCTCAAATCGTGCTTAGCCCCGACATCATCATCATCTCCTGCTTTCCCTTTATCTCCTCCGGTGAATTGCATCGGACTGGCTTCATCTCCTTTTTCTCCGGTGAATCGCACCCAACGACTGATGCACCCGCTGCGTGCATCACATGCATGCAACCGTCTGATCCATTTCAATCGTTAATTTTATGAGGTTATTTGAAATGCTTACAGGTTTCAGAACTTGCTGATTTTTTGTGAGGGTGATCATCTTAACATAGATATCACATCCACAAAAAAATAACAAATTCGGAAACCTCGATGTATGTTAATAGAGGAGCATACATTGAAGCCTTCTTTGCATGAGCATACAAAGTTATGCTCCTCTCTCTCTCTCTTTATATATATATATATATATATATATATATATATATATATATATATATGAGAATAAGGGTTATGAGCTGACAGCCCATTTGCTCAAATAAGCTGTCATCGGCAGCCGTCCGATTGCCTTGATCAGACCGTCCAAAAAAAAAAAACCCAACTGTGTTAACAGCTGTTAACACAGCTATCCCCCCCCTCTCTCTCTCTCTCTCTCTCTCTCTCGCTCGAGCAGCAGCAGCACACCGTCCGGCGTCATCACCTCGTCCGGATCCCTCCCTCCGGCTCCCTTTTTCCGGCGTCACCACCCCGACCTCCGGCCCGACTCCTTCCTCTCTCTCGATTTCCAGCAGCAGCGGGCTCCCCCTCCGACGCCGAATCTCTCCCTCTCCCTCTCTCTCGCGAGCGGCAGCGACAGCCCTGACCTATGCGCCCCCGGTCCCCTCCGGCGTCCCTGGTCCCCTCCGACCTCGGCAGCTGCGCCCGCCTCCGACCCCGGCAGCTGCGCCCGCCTCCGACCCCGGCAGCTGCGCGGGGCTCCGGCCCGGCCCCCTCCGACACCGGCAGCTGCGCCCCCTCCGACCCTGGTCCCCTCCGACCGCCTCCGGCCCTGCGCGCCGTCCTCCGACCCCGGTGCCCTCCGACCCTGGCGGCTGCGCACCGTCCCCCGGCCGGATCCGACCCCGGTCCCCTCCGACCCCGGCGGCTTCGCACCGTCCCCGGCCGGATCCGGTGCCGGTGCGAGAGAGAGGTTCGGTGCAAGAGAGAGAGAGAGAGAGAGAGAGAGAGAGAGAGAGAGGGAGGGAGAGGGAGAGGGAGAGGGAGAGATTCGGTGTTTTTTTTTTATTTTAAATGGACGGCCGCTGATCACGATCGGAGGGCTGTGAGCTGACAGCCCAAATGCCCAAATGGGCTGTCAGCTCATACCCCGTATTCTCTCTCTCTCTCTCTCTCTCTCTCTCTCTCTATATATATATATATATATATATATATATATATATATATATATATATATATATATATATATATATATGGGAATAGAGAACACGGTCCTCCCGACTAGCCAACACGCTAGTCCTCCCTTCAATTTGGGTGCCACATGACACTTTTTAACCGGGATTAGGGATTAGTCAAGGTGGGTACACCCCTCCTAACAATGATCATGAAAAAAAATTTGGAAAAAAAATATGCCAAGTGCCATTTTTAAATTAACCATAGCAATGGTTATTTGCCCGCTACAGTTTACTGTTAAATTTGTCGACTGTTGATCGGGTTGTTGTAAGGTTTTTTTTTTTGAATTTTTTATTTAAATCTTGATCTAACTATCTAAGTAGAGTGGATTGATCATTCATAAAATAAAAATGGTTAAAAAGTGTCATGTGGCACCCAAATTGATGGGAGGACAAGCGTGTTGGCTAGTCGGGAGGACCGTGTTCCCTATTACCTATATATATATATATATATATATATATATATATATATATAGAGAGAGAGAGAGAGAGAGAGCAACATGCCTCATGCAACAACCTCACATTGAGAGAGAGAGAGAGAGAGAGAGAGAGAGAGAGAGAGAGAGAGAGAGAGAGAGAGAGAGCAACATGCAACAACCTCACACTGAATGAGGAATTTCCCTGGAAATCACGTGCATGAATTTTTTGTTGCCAATCTCATGGACTCTTCCATTATTTGTTGCTTCTCCTTTAATAGGAATTTTACACAAATAAATCCCAGCAAAATATCAAGTCCTCTTCTAATTCTAACAGTTCAACACTCAAACTTTTTTTTTGCAATTAACAGTTCAACCTACTTGCGATCCCAACCATAGAGTTTAAAAAGAAAAGCAACTAAAGGTCGTAACTGATAATTCCACCAAACTGGAACCATTCGAACACATGAACTCATTCAACAATTTACTGAGCAGGCCCGGATTCTTGGTCCATATTAGCTGGCCGTATTTATTGGGCTAGATCAGAGTCCCTATTAGATCATCTATTGTTGTTTTGGAGCTGGGTCGCCATCTTCTTGGCAAACTCATAGTGGAGTCATCCCAAAGTCCAAGTGAGATTTGGGTAATGTGATGACTGATGCGCTGTCTCGTTTCTTCGTACTATTGTCTATTTTCACTCTTCAATGGTTTATTTTGCTTCATTATCTCCACTTCAGCTATCTTTAGGTAGAAATGCTCTTTTATTAACGCACTTGCATTTTATCTGGTGTCTCTACTTTTTATTGACAGACTTTTAGTTGTTCTTGCTTAGTTGTTGGTTTGTTGTCTTCATGTCAAACTCATGGTGGATGTACCTTGAGTTTGAGGTATAGACTTATAGTGTAGTATTTGGTAGTGTACTAGTCTATGGTGTGTATGTTGGGCATATGTCTGCATGAGTCATGTATAGAGTTTTATTGTGAATTGGTTTATATAAGCCTTTAGTGTGTTAAGCCTCGCCATGATGTGATTCTTTCAAGTGTTCATTCTCTATTGAAAATTGGATTCACATCTCCACCCTTTCTCCTCATATCATGTTGCAATATTCAAAGAGTTCCTATGGAGTGAGGGAATACATTATCAAGAACACCTCATACATAGTGAAGTTACTCATGGCTAGGGAGTCAGCTTGTGTTCTTGAATTTCAGATGTGTTTTCCTTGGATCTCGAACGTGTTTTTCCAATTACTGCAAGTAGCCTTTGTCAATTTTGGTTCCAATGCAAAATGCTGATGTGCATGCTATTTCTCATATTCTGTGCATGGGGTCAGCCATGGAGAATACTTCAAAGCCAAGAGTGTTCCACAGAAGGATTGAGTATATGTTTCCAGTCTAGCTGTCAACTTGACCCCAATCCTTTCTAGAAATCGTGCCAAGGGTCCTGACTGGCTGTTAGGGGGGCTAGCTAGGGTGGGGTGAGTGATTGAAATATATAGAACACAGACAAATTCAGTACAATTTTATATTAATAATTGATAATTGGTAGTAAATACAAATGAATAAATGGTAGTTATCATCTCCGCTTCTTTTTGTAACCTTAAATGTACAAACTCCAGGTACTTTGAAACAAGTCTAATGATCCTGAAGCTGATGAGATAAAGAGAACCCTGAGACTTCCTACATGTCATTTGGTCGCCAGTTTTGAAATAAAGAAATGGTAGTAATTTTGAGGGGATAGTGATCGGAAGTAGATCCTCTATGCTATATTTGATCTTCTTTTAGCCTGGGATGGCTGTCGACGAAACTAGACAGGGTATTGCCAAAAATGATATGAAAACTGTCTCATGTTTAGCTGATGGTTCGTCTCGGTTGAAATGTTTATCATAAGTTTGTTCCAGTACATTTCACCAACCATCCGAAACTCAGTCAGATCATAGGTTTGTTCCAATACATTGGATGTATCTTATTTATAGCTTTTTAGCCAATGCTTTCTCTCTCTCTCTAAAATATGTATACTTTGCAACCTACTTGGATATGAATAACAAGATTATGTAACTCCCGACTTAATTGCATGCGTCTAACTTAACTTATCCTTTATGCTACGATTGCTGTTTCTAACATCCACACAATGTTGTATGCTGGTGTTGTTTTTTATCATGCTTTATGTAATATCATCCTGATCACTTGACCACGTTTGCAATTTGTATTCGAGTTGTGATTCCATAAGGTGTCCTATACCGTAAGGTGGCAGGACCGATGATTGAGCACCATCAGTCCGGGCTGAGTGACATTGGGTTGCCTGTCATCGGACGGCTCTGATACATAAGGCCCATCACCTTATAGTACGGGACGCCTTATGGGATCATTTCTCTTTGTATTCAAGCCATTCTGTATATATAATCCTCCGATGTCTGCACTCTGCAGGACACTTCCTGCCGGTTACTTGGAAATCGGGGAGTCCGCTGCGGAAGGGGCAGCCAGGGAGACTTTAGAAGAAGCATGTGCCGAAGTGGAAATACTCTCCCCTTTTGCTCAGTTGGATATTCCTCGTATTGGCCAAGTGAGGGGGCATATTTGTTAAGAAACTTTTTTAAATATTGAGAAATGCTCTGCCTACATTTTAATGTACGTACATCATGACATGGCATCCAATTACAGCCGTCTGATGCGCCCACCCCGACTAGTGAATCACGCACCTTGACCGGCGTGGATCAGACGGCTGTGAGCGGATGCCACGTCAGGATGTGTGTACGTCTCAATTTACGCATAGCATTGCTCTTAAAATTATTTGTTGTCACCACCATGAGCTTGATGATGGTTACTTTCATGTCTTCTTCAATGTCATATGCAGTAGAGTTACATCATTTTCCGGGCAAAGCTGAAGAAGCCTCATTTTTCACCAGGCCCCGAATCATTGGAGTGTGCGCTGTTCAGCCTGGATGATATACCATTTGGCTCCCTAGCATTTTCATCAATCACTGTTACATTAAAAATGGTATGTGAAAGGCTCAGGTCTGATTTGTTTCTTTGAGTGCATATGTTTCATGTTATTTCATCCCAAACAAAGTGATTACCAGGCTAGGTTGAGATTTGAAACTTAGTATTCATGCTAAGTTGTGTTTTACCTTTGCAGTACATCGAAGATATCAAGGATGGAAATTTTAAATTTCACTATGCTACCATACTTAAGAGGTAACTTGCTCCTTTAAACTTTAGTCCACCTTTGAATTAAGTAAACGGGTATCGAAGAGGAGTGTTGGCGCACAACAGAATTTATTCCCAAATAAATGTAAAATAAAAAATCCCACATAGGTATTAATCCGAAATTAATTCCAGAAGTGGCCTATTTCTGTAGATTTTAAAGAAAACTGCTACCAGAGATGACCGTTAACTCTTGTTTTTTTTAAAAATCTCAGAAAACGTCCATGAGAAATAGCGGTTTACAGGAGGCTCTGTACTTGTCTGCTTGTCTGCTCTGGTGTAAATCGCTATTCATCATGGCAATTTTCATAGGACGTGAAAACCGCTCACTGGTAGCGGTTTTAGCTTCCAACTTGGGGAAATAGGCTACTTCGGGAAATAGTTTTCAATAAGTATATTTCTAGGAATTATTATTTTTTATATTTATTTGGAAAAAAATTCCATGCAACACACAAAAAGAGAGGAGGAAAAAAAGGATAGAAACCCTAAGTATTTTATTTGAGTAGCTAAAATGATGAAGGCAATGCTGATTTAATGTGAAATTCTTGGCACTTTTGGCACGATGCGTTACAACTTGTCATATATCCTTTTTGTTGGCTTACACCTATGCCGGCTTAATCGAGTTCATCATACTGAGTGCACATGGTGAATGTGAATGTATAATAGTGATCATGTTATATTCCTGACCTACCATTTATGATATCTTTGTTATATAAAGAGAATTCCCCCTTGCCGACACCAAAATTCAATACCCACTTCTACACCTAACTTGAATTAAATGTAATATTACATGGAAAGCTATCAAGGGTAGTTTTGAGTTTTTTTAATGGTGGTTAATTTGGAGCCCCCAATTGATGGGCATTCTAGCCTACTATCTCTGCCTGTAAACCAACCACTCTCTCTCTCTCTCTCTCTCATATATATAGAAATATATCAATGGTAGTTTTGAATTTTTTTTTTAATAATAGTTAATTTGGAGCCCCCAATTAATAGGCATTACTCTAGCCTACTATCTCTTCCTGTAAACCACTCATCCTACCTCTCTCTCTCTCTCTCAACACCACCATCCCCCCTCCGCCCCTCTCATCCTTTCGCATCTCACATGTGCGTACTTCTTGTGAACTGGTAATGGAAATCCAACAGAACTATGTTCGTACCTTCAAGTTTGTGCTGTGTAGAGAATGTGAAGATGATTGTAAAATATCGACATCTACATCGATCATATTTTTCCCTATATAGTATATACCGGTCGAGATCCTGAGAGTTCTTGTTTTGTTTGGCAGACTAGGTGCAAGCCCATCTGACCCACTTGGTTTTGACTTGGATAACCATTTACGTTCATGAAAACGGTGCATATTCCGTTATCGCAAACGAGAGATCAGCTCTGGTAATTTCCTCGACCCCGCGGGTAAAGTTCTGCTGCTGCTCAATCGGAATCTTGATCAACAGCCAGTTACGGCCTGATGCTTCCATCACTCTGGCCATTTCGGAATTCTGCCAATATTCTTACATATTAGATAACTTGTGTGCCATCCAATGAGCCTTTATTTGAAGTGTTGCATTTTTTTTCTTTCTTTCTTGTGAACAATGATGTATAGATCTGTTTTACTTGTTTCGAACTGTTTGAAATAAAATCGGTACTCGCAATTCCCGTTAGGGAGTCTTTGGTTTCTAGTGCTTCAGGTACTCGATTAAATGTCTTAATCACAGTTAGGTATGAAGGCCGGGTGTCAGTTGATTGTTGAAATGAACTCTTGGTGAATAATTGGGAAGATTTACCAACATGTCCAGATTTTTCAGAAAATTTGGAATGACTTCGGCAATTTCGTGATGTTGAGATGCTCCACCGGGAATAATCCCATATCGGCAAGATTCCTTGTCTTCATATACCTGTTGTGCTCTCCTTTCATAATGTTGGTCTTTTGGAGCCCTTCGGGTGATGTTACATAGTTTTTTTTTTTTTTTTTGAGGTTGTTACATGGTAATTCTTGCTTGAATTGTAATTCCAATAACTATGTGTTGATTACAGTTGTAACATGCAGCTACTGCTGTTGATGGGGTCGGAGTATTGCTATTCAGCGGTCAGTGTCCATGGTTAGGTCATGCTTGGCTAGACAGCGGCAATTTCGAAAACTTTTCGGGATGAATCAATGAGATGACATCAATTCAAATCCCGTATCTTTGAATTAAGATAGATTGAGATATGGAATTCTCACCATTTCTTAGATTCGTGGATAAAATTCGATTCAGTGAAATCTTTCACTCACCAAGCAAGTTTAGGGTGCAAATTGTTTTAAAAAAAGTTGAGGGACCAATATGAAATGAGGTGAAAGTTCATGGGAGGATTTTATAAATTGCCCAAAAATAAAATATACATTTTAAGAAACATTATAAAATTAGTACCAGACAGCCAATTTGTAGGGATACAAATGGTTTAGATCTCCACCGGATTCCTAAAGCCACTCCCTATTCTATGGATCCTTATGTGCTTTTCAACAAAATAGGAAGCCAATTTTTAAGCCATCTCCAAGGTATCTTAATACAACACTATATTCTTTTTTTAAAAAAATTTTGTAGATTTTTTTTTATTATTTGTGTTTTTTTTTAAAATCCAATGGCAACAAAATAGAGATGGCCAATTCATCCATTCACCGACTTGTGAGCAGCTCGGCTAGCGATCAAGTCCGTTGGAGATTTAAAACACAATCCACCGCTCGCTACAGTAGCGAATTCACTACTGTGGCGAGCCGGTAGTAGTTGCTCTCAACTTAACCAGCATTCATTCAACTCATTCCATAAAATATTGGGCAAATTACATAAACCTCTACTGAACTATGAGGATGGTTTCATATTGATCCCTCAATTATTTTGTTAATCAAATAGACCCTCAATCACATAAACCTCTCCTGAACTGGCAGGCCAGCGATTGTGCCAACCCGAGAGGGAGGAGGAGGGTGGTGGCAGCTGGCAGAGCAACCTCCCTTCCCCCTTTCGGTTATGCTTAGAAGAAAGAACAGGGGGTAATTTAATCATTTGACATATTCCGTCTGGAGATGATGACGATTTTAATTTGGTCCATAATTTGAGGGTCTATTTGTTCAAAAAAATATTTGAGGGACCCATGTGAAACTACCCTCATAGTTCAGAGAAGGTTTATGTAATTCGCCCTAAAAATTTTATCAACAGGGAAGGTAGAGGGACTGTTTTCAATGAAAATATCAGCAAGGCAAAAGAGCAATGTTATTCGACCATCTGGGTTTGCATCTGGATGGGGCCATCCTGACGCGGCACCTCACCAGAACCGCCCCTTTGCCTGACCACCAAGGTTCAAAATCATGGTATTGGTCGTGGCATCGATCAGCCCCGGACCGGTACGTACTGGTACTGGTCGATACGAACCGATACCGATTGAGATTAAAAAACCCAAAAAATCAACAAAAAAAAAACTGAACTAGTGGGTATCAGTTCGTATCGGCCGGTACCGGCTTGAACCAGCCGATACAAACTGGTATGTACCGGTAGCAGCCACATGTATTGGGATCGGGGGTTATTCTGGTCTCGATCCAATCAAAAAATCAAAACCGATACGTACATGTACCGGCCGTTTTTTTTAACCATGTTGATCACCATTGTGCAACGGACGGCTGTGATCAATGCACATCAAGATGGCTGAATAGCATTTTTGTAAGAAATAGGCTTGGTTTGCAGGCCACTTCACCTTGTTCTCAAGCACGGCTCCAACAGCGATTTGCAGCTTCACCCCAGGTTTCGCCGTGATGGTAACTTTGCCCTTTTTAGACAATAGGGGAAACAAAATCATAGGAAATCAAACCAATTATTAGTCAGAATTATTGACATAATGCCTTGTTTGAGGACTAATTAATCATAAAAGGAAATTTCAAGATTTAATGAATTTTACAGATGCTTCATTCACTAGTTTAATCAAAACAAAAATCAATAAATCCATTAATTCCCCTAAACTCCAATATAATGTGCTAAGCCTGCATAAAGGAAAATAGACTATTACTCAACGGTTTGGCGGATACACTGGATTTATTAGGATCATATGTTCTCGAATTTCGTGGAGTAAGTTCATAACAAGTCCCACAAGGGTTGTATTTGAGCAAAGCTATAAAGCCATCCAACTTTCCATCTGGATCGGGCCATCCTGACCCCGCATCTCAAAACAGCCGTTCCTTTGCCTGCCAATCAAGATGAATTTGATTCACCTGTCGGGACTGGGTGCAGCGAACGGGGTGTGATCAAGTCACATCAGGATGGCCGGAGGGAAAACAGGATGGCTGTCAAGCATTTTCCGGTGTATTTTGTTGGGTTTCATTTCTATCATCATCGAATGCTGTGTTAGATGAATCACATCACATTAGCTTCTACTATGGCAAGTTGATAATCCTCGCCAAAAACCATCAAATTCTATAACCTCTAGAGGCATCAAATATGTTGTTCAAATTAACGGTTAAAATAAACGGTCTATAAATCTTCTAACATTTGATGCCCCTAGAGGTTATAGAATTTGATGATTTTTGGTGGCGATGATCAACTTGCCATAGATAGCATCCCGACCAAGTTTCATCAAATTCTAAAACCTCTAGGGTAGGTAAAATGCGGAATGTAATTACAAAAGTAACCATTCCACAAGTAAGATTATCCTTGCCCATATATATATATATATATATATATATATATATATATATATATATATATATATATATATATATATATATATATATATATATATATATATATATATATATATATATATATATATATATATATATATATATATATATATATATATATATATATATATATATATATATATATATATATATATATATATATATATATATATATATATATATAGGGGTGTTAGGATGCGGCGTGCGGTGCGTGCGGCGCACCGCAACAGCCGTCTGATGCACTGCTGCGTGCATCGCACACACCGCAGCAGTGCATCAGACGGCTGCGGTGTGGCGCCGCACGCACCGCACGCCGCATCCTAACATTCCTCATATATATATATATATATATATATATATATATATATATATATATATATATATATATATATATATATATATATATATATATATATATATATATATATATATATATATATATATATATATATATATATATATATATATATATATATATATATATATAAAAGAGAGAGAGAGAGAGGGGGGGGATGGTTAGGTGTGGTCTGCAGTCCGCGGTCCGCAGCCGTCCGATGCACCACTCCGTGCATCCGATGCACGCGACGGGTGCATCAGACGGCTGCGGATCGCACTGACTGCACCTAAGCATTCCTCTCTCTCTCTCTCTCTCTCTCTCTCTCTCTATATATATATATATATATATATATATATATATATATATATATATATATATATATATATATATATAGAGAGAGAGAGAGAGAGAGAGAGGAATGATTAGGCGCGGCGTGCGGTGCGTGCGAGCCACGCAGCAGTCCATCAGACGGCTGCTGCGGTGCGCCGCACGCACCGCACGCCGCATCCTAACACCTCTCTCTCTCTCTCTCTCTCTCTCTCTATATATATATATATATATATATATATATATATATATATATATATATATATATATATATATATATATATGAAACGGGAAATGAGCTGCCAGCCTATTTCAGCAAAATGGGCAGCCACCCATTTGAAGCCTTTAGGAGCTTAAAATGTGCTGATTTTTTTGCGAGCATAAGCACCTTATCTTAGATAGAACACCCACAAAAAAGCAGCATATTCTAAAACTCCTAGTGCATCGGACGGCTGCGCTGCGACACCGCACGCCGCACCGTAACAGCATAGGGCCTCTCACCGATGAAGCACACCGAGAGAAGTTTGTTCCTAAAATAAAAGCAAAAGAGAAGGGAGTATGAACTAAAATGCTAGAAGCCTCCGAAGATGCACTGATGGGGGCATATGACATCTCATCTATGAGCATACTGAAAGGAGTCCATTCTCGTCTCAAGGGAAAGCAAAGGAGATGCAAAGTGGGTATGTACCTAAAAGAAAGCATTTAATTGAGTCGAGAGACAAACGGTAAGAGACAAACACAGCCGTTCATTCCTGTTAGGGTGAGTGCCATTCACTTGGATGAGATATGTTAACAGCCGTGATTGATCCGACCAGCCCTCCAAAAATGGAAGGTGGTCATGTCCGTCCTGGATTAAATGGACAGCTGTGATTATACCGTGGTTAAAAGTGGAAGGTGATGATGGCCCATCAGAGCTGGGTTAAAATAGAAGGTGATCAATACCAATTATCTCTCTCTCTCTCTCATTCACAGCCATCCGTTAAAACAAGCCCTCTTTTATTCCCATCCCTACCCTACCCCATTCCCGAATCCCGACCCCCACCTCAACCTCTCTCTCTCTCTCTCTCTCTCATCGCCACTGCCGCCACCACCCCGCGCCCACCTGATCGACCGCCACCACCCCGCGCCCACCTGATCGGCAGCCCCCCTGATCGACCGCCACCACCCCGCGCCCACCTGATCGGCAGCCCCCCTGATCGACCGCCACTCCCCCCTGATCGGCAGCCCCCCTGATCAAGTTTGGTAGATCCCGCGTCCCCCCTGATCGGCAGCCCCCCCTGATCGACCGCCACCACCCCGCGCCCACCTGATCGGCAGCCCACCTCATCGCCACTCCCCCCTGATCAGCAGCCCCCCCCCCCCCCCCCCCCCCCGATCAAGGGAGGGAGCTGATCGGCCCCCCCTCCCCTCTTCTTCTCTGGTATGTGCATCGACAACGACTGCCGGCCACCCCATTGGTAGGAAACCTCTCTCTCTCTCTCAATCAGTCCTAATCTCTCTCTGATCTCTCTCTGTTGCTCTAATTTTTTTTATTTTTGAATTTTTTTTTTAAGGATTGCGATCGGACTCTTGGTATCGACACGCCACAGCCCTTCCATCGATCCACAGGTAGGAAGCCTCTCTCTCTCTCTCTCAAATCAGTCCTGATCTCTCTCTCTAATTATTTTGAATCTTTTTTTTTTTTAAGGATTGTGATCGGACTCTTGGCATAGACACCGTTCGACACCGACCATCGGCCACCGAATGCCGGCCACAACCCTTCCGGCCACCCACACTCAGTCCTGATCTCTCTCTGTTGCTCTCTCTAATGTTTTTTTGTTTTTGAATCTTTTTTTTTTTGAAGGATTCAGATATAATTTTTTTTCTTTCTCAAATGCCTCAGATCTGATTGAGATACCGATTGAGTGCTTCCCCCGGTCAGATCTCTCTCTATCTCTCTCTCTGTGTGGGGGGTGATTTAGTGGATGAAGGAACAGAATCAGGCAATCTTCTCATTCTCCGCTGAAGGGGTCAATCTGAAACGAGTGAGTCCTTTTTTTTTTTCTCAAATGCCTCAGATCTGATTGAGATATTGATTATGTGTTTTCCCCGGTCAGATCTCGATGATTCAGTGGGTGAAGGAATAGGGGATTCAGTGGGTGAAGGAACAGTCAATCTTTCTCTTATTTTTTTCCATAGCTTTTAATTCATTTATCTACTCTTTCTTCATGATTGTTTTTTTGGCCTGGTGAATCAGTCGTTAGAGGAAGCCGGCGGGGTTTTTCTTTTGGGGGGATGATGCAGTAGGTGAAGGAACAGAATCAGGCGATCTCCTCCTTATCCGCTGAGGGGTCAATCTGAAACGAGTGCCCTCTTTTTCTTTTTTGTTCTTTTTCGTAGTTTTTTTTTTCTTCTGTTTTTTGTTGAATTTTTGCAAAGGAGGATGGGTGAATGGAGATTCAGGATTTGTCATCGAGAGCTTCTGTCCTTCGTCAAGTACACCAATTTCGCATTTGTCATCAAAAGCTTCTGTCCGGCGAAGTTGGTGCAGGTTCTTCTAAACTCCATCTGTTCATCCAATTTTATTTTTGCATGATTTAAAAAGCTTATTGGAATTGAATACGGGTTCTAAAAATTATCAGAAAAAATCTGATGCTTAGTTCTAAAAATTATCATCGGCGGGGTTGGGGTCTCTTTCTCTCTTTTTCTGTGTGTGTGTGTGTGTTTTGACATCAGTTTTTTTTTGTGCAAGGTTCTGCCATTGGCCGGTGGGATCGGGATCATCGCCGGCGGGGTCGGGGTCATCGCCTATGGGATCGGGGTCTCTCTCTCTCTCTCTCTCTCTCTCTCTCTCTCTCTCTCTCTCTCTTTCTTCTTCTTCTTCTTTGCATGTTCTATAAAATTTGGATGCTTTCATTTGTTCTTGGTTGGTTCACAAATATCATATACATGTCTTTTATTGGCTAATATATTTCTATAGTTATTATAGAAATAGCTATATTATATCCAACGATGTTGAGGTAATTGTAGCCCGCAGTCCATGTCTCCCTATCCCTCTCTCTCAATTTTTTTTTCTTCAGTTTTTTTGAGGCAATCGTAGCCCGCATATCCTATCTCCCTCTCATTCTCTTGATTTTTTTTTTCCATTTTTTTTTTCCAGCAATCAGTACTCTTATTCCTTTTTTTTCTGACCATATGTATGCAACATTTTGATCTTGATTGATAAAAGGCTATAGAAATTGATCATATGAATGGAAATTGTATGAATTCTACCTAGAATTTTGTTTTTATGATACTTATAAAAATTTTTTGTTTGAAATTCATTATTATAATTTGTTGTGGTCTCATGTTATGTATTCACTTTTATTAATTTGCTGTGCTAATTTTTGAATCCATACAATGAATTCAATTTGTCTTTAATTCGTATTCGAGTTCTGTGCATTAAGTTACTACTATCACCAATTATATGTGAATCGCTACTGTTTGTACCTTCTTCTCACACATCATGATGTCTTCTGATTGTGTTGTGATGGCCATCAGTGTATCTTGGGATAATTGCTGCAGAATATTTTTATGTATGTCCAACGTTGTCAAATGCGATATGTGGTCACAAAAAAAAAACGTGTTTTGCAAATGCATGTCCATTTGTACGATTCTTTATTCTCTCGCTCGCGTGTGTGACCCTGCCCTCGCACTGGGATGTGACCGACGTCAGTGTTATTGGTGGGGGGTCCCTGCTATTAGATTTTTTGATGCGTCGAGAGATGGGATGTGGCTTCACATGCGGGGAGAGAGAGAGAGAGAGAGAGAGAGAGAGAGAGAGAGAGAGAGAGAGAGAGAGAGAGTTTGTATCAAATTGCTTTTGTGTCGAAGTGCACACAGTGCACCTAATCCACACACTACTTCCCCCTAATACTTAGTTCTATTAGCATGTTGATATGTATACTTACCTTTTTTTGCTGTAGGCAGACAATTTGAGGCATCAGACCCTCCACCGGTTTCACCAGATCCTGACAACGCAGCAAACCGCTCGCTGCTTCCTAGCGATCATCGAGTACTTCCACCACCTCCGTGCGCTGAACACCCTCTAGCTCGCTCGCCTGAGGCAAGAGTGGCCCCGATACCTGCATGCCAAAGGGGGGAATGGGAGCCAAAGAGCATGGAAAAGAAGTTGCCAGATACAATTTGAAAGAAGTTGCTATGTTGAAGTTGACATTGGATTTAATTCTCTCTAAAGTTGTAATTCTTTTGAGGATGTAATTCTTTTGAGTTGTAATTCTTAATTTTTTTTTCATTGGGCATATAAGTGATTCTTTTGAGATAAATATGTACACCAAAATGCTATTTGAATGTACAAGGGACGATCTCATGGGATTCATACTTTGGCTATTAAAACTAGATGGAACAGTTGATGTAGATATATAAGTCTTTATAACATGTGCTGCGAGAAGGATGCTGAATAATAAAAATATAAAAGTCCCATATCAAATTGTTACAAATGATTAGAGAAAATGGCATTGGAGCATCACCCCCTCTCTCTCATTGGTCCATTTCAAAGATATGTATGCCATTTTGTGTTTTTTTTTTTTTTTGAAATGTTATTTTGCGGTATTCATCATGGTGAAATGACCAAAAGCCCTTGCAATCGACCAATGAGAAAGAGGGTGATGCTCCAACCACTTTAAGGAGTTAGAACAAAATCGTTCTCAGGTCCAATCCATGCACGATGTTGTATTTGCTTACGGCCAAATTGGTCTGTCACATCGTCTATTAGATAGAGAATTACGCGGAGAGATCAAACAAAAAAAGGTAAAGTACACTTTGCTCCTTGATGTTTAACTCAAAAACAAATAACCCCCCGTAGTTTATTTTGTCCCAAATCACTCCCTAAAGTTTGAAATGTTAGCACATTGCCCCTTTTGTCAACTACTTAATTTCCTTATTTGGTAATTGTTATCTGATCAAAACTGAATTGAAGGAGGGAAAAATATAGCTTTTTTAACTATATGGCGGTTAAGTGTTTTTGAGCTAAACTTCAAGGGGGCAAAGTATAATTTATCTAAAAAAAATTTCTACATGAGGATTTTGCTGAAGATGCTAAGTGAGAGATTTGCGCCATTGATGTAATACCATCTTCAATCCAAAATTGATATATGTTTGAATTTATTTTAAAAAATAAATTTTTAAAAGTAAAAAAAAGAACAAGTGTTGCTCGCTGATAAATTATGTTGTTTTTGTCAAGTATGGGCTCCACAGTTGAATATGAGTGTCACCGTCAATTATGGGCGTTGCTGAACCAATTTCACTGCCCCGTTTGAGTGCCGACATACTCGAACATTATCACTACTCACGAAATATTATCAAATGTCTCAAAATACTATCACCGCTCTCAAAATATTGTTATCACAATTGAAATATTATTCTCCTTTGAAATATTATTGCCGATCTCGAAATATTTTGTTGCCACCTTCAAAATTGTCTCCTCCCTCAAAAATTTTGTCACACCCTTGCCGAATGTGTGTGCCGACAGGCACAGGCATTACTAGTATATATATATATATATATATATATATAGGGGCGTGTTAGGATGCGGCGTGCGGTGCGTGCGGTGTTGCACTGCAGCCGCCTGATGCACCGCTGCGTGCATTGCACACACCGTAGCAGTGCATCAGGCGGCTGCGGTGCAACGCCGCACGCACCGCACGCCGCATTTTATCATTCCTATATATATATATATATATATATATATATATATATATATATATATATATATATATATATATATATATATATATATATATATATAGAGAGAGAGAGAGAGGAGGGGGGGGGGATGGTTAGATGCGATCTGCGGTCCGCAGCCGTCCGACGTCCAATGCACCACTCCGTGCATTCGATGCACGCGGCGGGTGCATCAACGGCTGCGGACCACACTGACCGCACCAAGGCATTCCTCTCTCTCTCTATATATATATATAAATATACATATATATATATATATATATATATATATATATATATATATATACATACATATATATATATATACATATATATATATATATACATACATATATATATATATATATATATATATATATATATACAAGGTACAAAATCTCGAGATATTTCGTGAAATATCACAAAATATTTCGGTTTTCTCAAACCTCGACACGAAATTCCTATTGTGATATCGAACGAAATAGGAATCACGATAATAGCGCGATATTTCGCACGATATATTTGTCGGCACGAAATATCACGATATTTCGTGAAAATTTCAAGACATTTCAGGAAATTTTGAAAAAGTTTGAGAAATTTCGGGATTTTGGCACCGAAATGTTGGGACTGACTGGTTATAAAAGGGGACTGGGGGTTTCGTTCTCAGCAATTTATTTACATATAATAACATTTATTTTCTCCATTTACTTTAAGTTATTATATATAAATAAACAAATACCCCCCCCCCCCATTTGATTTCAATAAAAATATCAAAAAAATAAAAAACCAAGTGAATCAAAAAGTAGGTTTTCAGTTTTAGTAGGAGAAAACAATTTTTTCGATTTTTCATAAAATTTGTATGTTGAGAAAAGTGGTTAAATCAACTCATTTTTAGCTCAAAAAATTCCACAAGATTTAGAACTACAAGTACATCTAGAACACCATAGTCCGTCAAAGAAAATTTTGAATGTATAAAAACTTTTCTTTATAAAAACTCATTTTTTCAGACTTAGTAAAAAAAACAGTGTTTTGCATTTCAGCATAATTTTTGCACGATTTCAAACTTGCACAACTTTCTTGTTTTAAGTCCGTTTTCAAAATTGTTTGAAATATTATTTTAACAATCAACTAATCTTTATTTTGGAAATATTTTTATCCACAAAAAAGACTAAAAGCTATTTTAAAAATATAGATCAAAATAGGACCAAACAAGACTGCAAAAGACTCACAGACTCAAATGTAGAATACATACTTTGTGATGCTCTACACCTGTAGATTGGGTATAATTATTATCTGAGTGTTCCAAATTGTGTATATATACTTGGTTTATGACTATGCAGAGATTCACTGAAAAATTCTATTAAAAAATCAATATTTCCACCATTTCTATAAAGTCACAATATTTCCACACTGTCGAAATATTTCCACGAAATATTTCCATATCCAAAGGGGTCAAAATATTGGCCGAAATGAAAATTTCGAACCTTATATATATATATATATATATATATATATATATATATATATATATATATATATATATATATATATATATATATATATATATATATATATATATATATATATATATATATAGGGTCAGGATCGGATGACCCAGCAAATTTTGACCCATTAATAACCCAGCACCCTTTGAGGCACTTAGAGGTTATAGAATGGGCTGATTTGAAGAGCACCCTTTGATGCACCTAGAGGTTTTAGAATGGGCTGATTTTTTGTGAGGATGATCAACATACCATAGACAACATCCCTATAAAAAATCAGCCCATTCTATAACCTCTAAGTGCCTCAAAGGGTGCTGGGTTATTAATCGGTCAAAATTTGCTGGGTCATCCGATCCTGACCCTATATATATATATATATATATATATATATATATATATATATATATATATATATATATATATATATATATATATATATATATATATATATATATATATATATATATATATACAAGGTTCGAAATTTCCATTTCGGTCAATATTTCGACCCCTTTGGATATGGAAATATTTCGTGGAAATATTTCGACAGTGTGGAAATATTGTGACTTTATAGAAATGGTAAAAATATTAATTTTTTAATAGAATTTTTCAGTGAATCTCTGCATAGTCATAAACCAAGTATATATACACAATTTGGAACACTCAGATAATAATTATATGTACACATGACGGCATATACTAATCATATGTACACATGACGGTTTTATAAAAAACAAGAAAACACACACCACTAGCATATATTTAATACCAATTATTGAAAATAATCATAAAATAGGATACAAAATTATGTCCGAGTAAATTATCAAATGATAAAAAAATAACACATATGTAATCGGGTTGGGTTGAAATAGGCTAATCCAACCCTGTCCCAGACCAGATCAAATTTTATTTTATAAATCCCAAACCCGCTCAAACCCAACTAGTCCCATCCCAAACCCAGCCCTAACCCAACTGTGATGTTGTTCGTGCCAACACCTTGAATTAACATTATTACACATCCAGTTATTCCAGAGGTGTTAACACCTGTCAGAAACAATATTCTAAAATTAGACCAGACCAAACGGTTCAATTGATTTGGACCTGAACCAAAATAAGTTTTGGGTATGGTTTTTGAATAAACCTGGTTGTTTGTAAAATTCCATATAGATTTAGGTTACATGATATCGTTTGTAAAATTTCATAAAAAATCGTAACATTATATTTTTAAAAAAACAAGTTTGTTGGGTAGGTGATGTTATTTGCACTCGACAAATTACTAGTACCCATAACTTAACAAATAAATAAATATCGGATGTGCGCCCGCTGTATCCTATGCATATTGATATGCACATCGCCACCTCTACCGTCGGAGTTGCCAATCATTGTCGCTTCCTCCCCGCTCTAGCCGTCGTTTCCATCCCCGCTGTGTCCACCCCCCTCCTCTCCTCCTCCTCCGCCTCTTGCTCATCACCACTCAGATTGCCCCGCTGTCCCATGCACTTCACTGCTGCCAACCCCCCCCCCCCCCCCCCCCCCCCCCCTCTTACTTCCTCTTCCTCCTCATATTTGCAGACGTGTTGGTCGCTCCCGACCGACACGATTTGGTCCGTGTGTATGGGGTGGGGGGGAGGGGGTGTTAGTGTGACCGATAGCTCTAGCGGGCCAATCGGAGTGGGGAGGATGAAGGGTAGGAGAAAAAGGACACATCGAGGACGACGAGCGGAGCGAATAGGAGAGGGATGGGGAGGCAAACCCTTTCTCTGGGGTGCATTATCAAAATGGGGGCGTTATTACAATTTTGAATCGGGGTTGGGGTGTGTGCATGAAAATGTGGGTGCTAGTAATTTTGTGGGTGCAAATTGCAAGATAAAGGGAAGGAGGAGGAGGAGTGAATAGGAAGAATAAAGGGTGGAGGAAGAAGAAGGGGAGGAGGAGGAGATGGTGACTACGATGGTGGGCATACCAGGGAGGAGAGGGAGAGGGAGGCAAACCCATTGGGTATTGAATACAAGACCTATGGTTAAAATATCTCTTGTGAGTTGTTAATCAAGGAATCATAGTTTTCATTCAAATATTAAGAAAGTAATAGCTTTAAAAGATTTTTTAAATAGTATTTTAAAAATAAAATAGTAGTCATCTATGAAAAATAATTTCAAAAGTCGTCATCTGACAACCATGTGGCAGGGCGGCACTGTAAAAACGCCCGCCACATCGGTTATCATATTTTCTTTTTTTCATTCTTGCCATGAAAAATCGGTATATGAAATCCCGGCTTCACTATAACCTTTAATCCTAACCCATAATCAACAGTAGCCGATGAGAGATAAAAAAAAATACAAAAAAATAAAATTGTTATTTTAAATACTGTTTTTAAAATCAGTATTTCAAATGCCGTTTTAACCTTGGAAAAAAAAAAACACCAAGTGTCGGGTTTGTTTCACGTAAGTAATTCATTGTAAAACCATTGAACAATTAAAAACGATATTTGAAATAGCGATTTTAAAAATGATATTTAAAATATCCATTTTAAAAATAATATTTGAAATGCCGATTTAAGTTTTTGTATGTTTATTTGAACACATCGTGGCCGTTGATGCATATGAGGCAACGCCGGACTGTACTGGTGATTATCAAATCATACCATTGCATCCGTAGTTTGAGCTGGACTCCTAGTCCAATCACCGTGGGGAGCCGTCCAATTGTAGGGACACAAAAAGGTCCACGACGCACATGCTCGACTGTGTTGCATCGGACGGTTCCCTACAATAGTTGGGCGGCCAATTATTGGAGGGAAATTTTATTCATGCCCCAAAAACTACTTCACATGCTTCGTTTATTCCCAAATATTGATTCCCATTTCATACCCCCATCTGTTTCCTTTCCTTCCACACCGCCAGAGATGCTACCATTGGAGCCGCCGCCTGCGCTCGTTGAGCCCGTCGTCAAGACCACCTCTGCCTGGCCTCCTCCATATTTCTCCACTGCCACCGAAGCCCCAACTCATCCCAGAGCCACCGGAGACAGAGCCCTAACATATCAGGTGCACGAACTGATGAGCATCCCCGGGTTCTGTTGACAGCTCTATGATGGATTGGGGCTTTGATGGTGGTGGGCAAGATGGAGGAGGGAGGAGGTGGCCTTGACGCTGGCAGACGCCGGTTCTTGCTATGACTGTGATGGGAAGGAGGAGGGAAACTGGGAAAGTTGTGTGTCTCCGACAGTGTGGAAGGGAAGGAAGCAACAGGTGTGAAGGACTTAGCGATCCGTCCTTCAATGGAGTCTCTTTTTAGTGCTAAGGACACTGAATAGACTGTTTAAGCTGCACTCCCTACACCAAAAACGGAACAACGCCAGCCACGTTTAACTGCATCAATATTTAAAAAATCTATCGATACCGATCAAATTTCCTTCAAATTACAAGGGTTGTCATTAACTATATTTGAATAAATATAACAATATACACTTTTGCAAACGTTACTATCTATTAACTAACGTATTTTTTTTCCTTCAGTGCCAAGTCTCTTGAAGGTTGAAGTTTTCTATTCCTTTACCTCGTTGCAAACTAAAATGTCTTTCCACTCTCTCTCAAGTACCATTTGGTTGATGGTTGATCTAATTCACACTCAATTTACTACTGTGCTAATGGAACATTTACTATGAGATTGTACCAACTAAGGTTCACTACCAATTATATATCCAGCCTCCCATAGTTTGGTGATGGTAAGATATCAATGATACTTAAAACATTGCCCCTCAAGTGGATAATTCGAAGTTTTTGTTAGTGCAGTTTTCATGCTATGGGCTATTGTAGATACGACTGATCATTTGGCACTCAATTGTAACCCACTTAATCTTTTGTAAATGGTATAATATTAATTTCGTCAAGATTAGCCACTAGAAAATCTAACTTGTCTATGGTGAGTTATAATTTTGTTAGCTGATTTCATTTTCTGTGGATTTTGTAGGCTGTGTTAGTGGATACCTCGACTGTCTAGAATATATATGAGAGGGTCCCTTCGAAAATTATGACTTACCAAGCTTCCGATGACCTTATGTACAGTGGGTGTAGGTTAGCTCCGAGAAGCGGCAGCCAAGAGGTGCCGGGTTTCTTCAGCTTTGGGCGCAGAATTGTGGGCGTTAAGGGAGGCTTTCGGGGCTCTGGTGCGAAGGCAAAGTAGGAATGTGGTGATCCTTACGGATGCGGCACGCGCTCGAGATGCGTTGGTTTTGGGGAAAGGAATTACTAGAGAACATTACCCTATAATTCTTGAGTGCATGCAATTGTGGCAGGGTTTAACAGGGGTGCAAGTGCAGTGGGTCTCTCGTAATGCAAATAGTGCAGCACACTGGTTGGCGCAGGAGGCTAGGCTGGCGGCTGTCGAAGGTGAGTGGACCTCTTCTTTTCCAAATGTTTTGTCAGTCCTTGTTCGTGAGGACCTACAGGTCATAATGTAATGACCAACCTAGCTTACCAAAAAAAAATGTCCCAAGAAGATGCTCTCGTATGTTTCTACTGAAAATTTACACTACATGTTGTCTGGTTTTAGCCAAGTGGATTTTAATGCGCAATTTGCTTTTATATATCTTGACAGTTAGGTTTTGCAATATGGGAGCCACAACCTCATGGTCCTTATAAGATGCTGAAATACCCTTGGAAGTACTACGTTAAAGTTAGTGGTGCACTAAGGCATTGTGCCTTTATGGTTATGGCACTACATGGTTGTATACTTTCTGAGATTCAGGTACATAATACAACTGTTCGAAGAAGTATGAAATATAAAGTGAGTGTGATTCACTTGTTAGAGAGAGAGAGAGAGAGAGAGAGAGAGAGAGATTAACATCAAATGATAATTAAATACCATTGAATGAGTGTTTTATTATTTTTATGGTAGGTTTTTAATAGAATTTAAAACTGAGCCGTGTTCACACATGGAATAATGATTATGGTTCTTTAAAAGACATCCACGTGTCACAACACGGGAGAGAGGCTTCCATTTTAGTATATAGTATAGATTAGCATAGATGTTACTAGTGGAATGCATATACTCTTGTGACGGTCTTGTCATATCAATTCCTTGTTTCAGCTTGATATGGAGTTGTTAGTACATGCATTTTCTATGCAACTTTTTTCTTCTTCTGATCTTATATCCATCGCTACTATGGAAGAATTTCCACTAATTATCCTCATTAAAGGTCATTATATATATTAAGTGTTCTTTGTAAATTTGTTCATTCCTTCTTTGTAGTAAGCTCATAGACTTCTCATTGCCGTCAATAATTCGATTAAAAATTGCGTCAAATGGACCTATTCATCATCATGTTTGGCCTTCTTTGTATGGGCTCTAGCATTCTTTATGAACATTGTGAAAGATCAGAAAACAACCTCCTCTTTAACATTATCTCTTTTCCTGAATGCACTTTTATCTTTTGATCAATAAATTACTCCAAAATGTACCAATGTTAATATTGGTTTAGATTAAGATTCTTACAAGTCTTGTTTCCTAGAGCTTTACAGGGAAAAGTCTTGTCGAGTACATAAAAGTAAGTCATCACTTAAAACTTGATCCTTTTCTGAACAAACATTTGTAGATTAATTGACAGAGAAACAATTTCTCTTAGACCTTCTCTCTTCTCTCTTCTTTTTTACTCAGAAAGTGGGAAGGTTTCATTGAATGGAAAACGGTACAACTTGAAATAAAATTGTTACAATTTCCGTGCCCCCTCAAAACCGGTGATGAGAGGGAGGGGGCAACAATATATAAAGATGTGGAACTTCCACCCCTTTACTGATGTGGGACTATTTTCAACACCCGCCCGCACGTAGAGCGCCTCTTGATCGGAGGGAGGGACAGGATCTCGATCGGAGGCGAGATGAGGTGGGACCTAGCTCTTTTATCATGTTACAATTCCCATTCCCCCTCAGAATCGGTGATGAGAGAGAGGGGGCAGCAATAAATAAAGACATGGAACTTTCACCCCTTTACTGATGTGGCACTATTCACAACAAAAATAAAGAATTCTTGAAGGAGAAGGGTGCTTTTCTTCCATACCTGGTCCCCTCATTATCTATAGAAAAAGAAAGGGACGAGGTATTTTCCCCCAAAAAATCTAGCTAATAGTTTTTTTTTTCAAATATATAAAGTCCAAGGGAGACAGACCCCTCCCCTACCTTTATATAATCTAGAAAATTGTTTGTGGAATTTGCATGACATGCTAAGTCTGCTTTAAGCAGACTTTCATACTTCAATTAATGTTTATATTCTTACAAAGGAATTTGTATCATATAAACAGGTAGAAGTAGAACCATTTCCCAAAGAATTACTAAAATTGTAATGTAGGAGAAAGCACCGATTGATAGGGATACAAGAAGAGAGAGAGAGAGAGAGAGAGAGAGAGAGAGAGAGAGAGAGAGAGAGAGAGAGAGAGAGAGAGAGAGAGAGAGAGAGAGAGAGAGAGAGAGAGAGAGAGAGAGATGAGGCCAATATGCTCTTCCACAAAACAAAACATCAATAGCCATAACCTAAATTTTATTAATAATATAAAAAAATTACATAAGGGTGTAGACACTTTCTTATATAAGCCTAATTTTACGACAAATCCTACTAACAAAAGGACTGAAAGGCCTACCAATTAGGACCCTGACTTGATTAGGAGTAGAACCACTAATTAATTGCAAACTTCTTTATTTTTTTGTATCCTCTGCAGATTTTTAGGAAGATTCCAGCCACTTGTTTTCTATAGAAAAGAGAGTAAAACCCCAAATAAAAAAGCTAATAAGAGGTTTGCTAGATGAGGGCATAAGGGGAAATTTATGAGGATTAAGTATTTAAAAGGAAGTAAATAAGGGGAGGTGTAGGGCTCATGAGAAAGGGAAGGGGTCATGCACAGTTGCACAATAAGTTACACATTACAGTAGATCTTCATTGTTTTCTTCCTAGGTCCTATTTTATTTCCTATTATGATTCTAACACCAATCACACTTATTTTTAATTACTACTTTCAATCGGCTTTTAATGGAAGGTTACTGGGAACTAAATACATAGGAGATAATAGAGAGAAGAAAATTCATGTGGGAGAGAAGGTATCATGTCTTCTCAAGAGCAAATGAGGGTCCACGAGAGAAAAGGAGGATTCTTTTTAATGTGGAATCCCCTCTCTTGACTTGTTTTACTTTTCCTTCTTAATTTGGACACCTAAATCCTAATTTGTTTTGGTTTAATTGCCCCTTAATTCCAGCTGATCTTATTTTATGCAATAAGGAGAAGTTTCCTAATTAAAATATTATACGTACAGCTCAAATTGGCTCAAAATTCCACCCAATCCCTTATTAATGTATACATTATGAAAACAAAATCTAGAAAATTTCATAAAAACAGAACAAGGACCTGGTATGTTGATCATCCTCACAAAAACTCAACAAATTCTTATACTCGAATCCAACGATTAGGATGATGGGTCAAAGTATGGGGTAACAGAATCACTAACAGACTCAAGGCCACATTTACCTACTGCAAATTTACCGATATAAAAAAGTTTATTAAACCTTGCACTACCACTAGTCAAATTCTGGGCACTCTCATCAGTTTTTTTATTCACTTTTAAGTTTAACAAGTTGACTTTCAAACGATTTTTTTATTTTCACAGTCAGGTTCACTTTCTAGAAATCCAAAAAGAGATATATGAAAGAGTTCTTTTCGGCTTCATAGATTTTTAATTTGTTAAACAAACTCTTATTATTTTCTACAATTTGACCATCTCAGCATTATGTTCCTCAAAGTTGCCTTGTTGTCATCATCACCATCGGAGTCACTAGGACTCCTCTCAGACTCACTAGAATGGCTATCAACAACCACACTAATTATGGACACTAGAAACAATTACAGTAAAGTTCTGTCTCTTCAGAGGAGGAAAAACTTGATGAGTTACCGGGCAAAATCATCCTAGGTCACATTCATGGCATTGTCCTTACATTTTGATGGGGGCCAGATTCCAGCTTGCATGATGTCCAAAGCCTAAATCAGCGGGTACGTACCTTGAGGCTCGATTAGAAAAATAAGTCATCTTTGGATTTAATAATTCCTGAAAATACTATCTTCGGAATAAAATATTATTTTTGAAATAAAATAATTATTTTACTATGAAAATGCTATTTTAATTCAAAACTTGTTTGGGCCTAGTCTCAGCTCGGGCTTAAAAATCACACACACACACACACACACACACACACACACACACACACGCACACACACACATAAAGAGAGAGAGAGAGAGAGAGAGAGAGAGAGAGAGAGTTGTCTCTTGAGGTTGCCACGTGGCACCTAGAGAAGGATGAAAAGATTGCCATGTGGCACTCAGTTGTTTATGGCTACTACTTTAATATGTAGGTGCAAATATGTTATTTTCGGATTTATTGACATTTTTGATTAGGCAATTTTAGGTAAGATTTAGTTAGATCCAAATATTTTTAATTTGGGATGGATAATCTTTTTTGTTAGGAAGGTTATCTTATTTTTTGGTAATTATTTTTAGGAAGGTTATCTCTTATTTCTATATTTAAGAGGTCTTGCCTCTCATTGTAAGCATGCTATGAATTATGAAAAAAGTATGATGTCTTGCAAGCTTCGTTAGGTTTTCTAGATTGGAATCCATCAGGGCTGGATTCCCCGAATCCGGTGGACTTCGGATCTTCCGCCTCCCCTTCACTCCTCCCCAACCATCTCTCTCAAAACCCTTACAAAGAAGATGACACAAGATCAATATTTCTCACCCCTTCCCTCTCTGCGACGTTGTCCCGCATCACATTTCTCATATTCGGACATTTAGTGGCAATATGGGTGTATGTATGTCACGCAAAGCATTAAAATCGGGTATGCGGTTTTTCCTTTCCTATCCTTCTTGTATTTAAAGTTTTTTCCTCAAATTGTCAATTTTAGATTTATATTTCAATCATTGAGGAAATTTTCTTCTTATTAATTAATAGTTTTAAAATTTTTAGAAATTTTCTAAACTTTTTTGCCAATTACATATAATCATTATTATCTCTATCAGATCCTATCAAGGTTCAAAATCTCCATTTCGGTGGAAATTTCGACCTTCTAGATATGAAAATATTTTGATAGTGTGGAAATATTGCAATTTTGTAGAAATGGTGGAAATATTGAATTTTTGAGAAAATTTTTTAGTGAAACTCTGGATAGTCATAAACCAAGTATAGATACACACTTTAGAACACTCAAATAATATTTGTACCCTATCTACGGGTATAGATCTTCACATAGCATGTATTTAATGTATTGAATATATGAGTCTAGTGCTATCTTATTTGATTCGGTTTTGATATATATTTTTCAAATGTTTTTGAATCTTTTTTTTTTGGATAAAAATATTTTCAAATTAAAGATTAGTTGATTATTAAAATAATATTTCAAATGATTTTGAAAGCGGACTTAAAACAAGAAAGTTATGCAAGTTTGAAATTGTGCAAAAATTATACTGAAATGTGAAATACTGTTTTTTAATTAAGTTTGGAAAAAAGAGTTTTTATATAGAAAATTTTTTTATATATTAAAAATTTTCTAAGACGGACCATGGTTTTCTAGATGCACTCGTACTTCTACATCTTGTGGAATTTTTTGAGCAAAAAAGGAGTTGATTTAATCACTTTTCTCACCATGTAGATTTTATAAAAAACCATAAAAATTGTTTTCTCCTACTAAACTGAAAGTTTACTTTTTGATTCTTTTGGTTTTTGATTTTTTTGATATTTTTATTGAAATAAAATGGGGGGGGGGGGTATTTGCTTATTTACATATAATAATTTAAAGTAAATGGAGACATTTACTTAAATGATATTATATGTAAATAAGCTGCTGAGAACCAGGCCCCCCCAGTCCCCTTTTATAACCAATCAGTCACATAATTTCGGATATATTTCGTGAAATTTTTGCAAAATTTCGATAAAATCTCGTGATATTTCGTGTATATGGAAGTATTTTGTGGAAATATCGTGATATTTCGCGAAACCGCTCGATATTTTGACATTTCCAGTTTTGCTCGAGACTGCAGGTGGGATTTTGTATCGGGTTTTTATTTTTCCGATATATTTCACAAAATATATCGATGTTTTGTACCTTGGATCCTATACATCATAGATGCTCCGATCTGATCTCGACGGTAGTGTCTCCAAATTTCATTGGCCAACGATCTCAGGTGCTTCACGAGTCGACACACAACCCGCTCCCCATCGTAGTGCTTCATGCATCATATTGTATCGAATTGAAATTATTGTTTCTCATTCTCAAGGACCCTTTATGTTTTCCAAGAGTTCTACTTACACCAAATGATAAAAAGATGCATCAAACAGCAGATCAACATGTTTTCTTTAGGCTAAGGATATCTAGACCTCAAGAAGTTGTCATGCATGTGTACTGTACCACAACCATCCAATCACAGACACGCACAGTCGGGGACAACCGACCTGAGAGGATCCGAACTCTACCACAACCTCTCCTCCAATGTGCAGCTTCTTTTTGAAGCTGTATATGAGATCTAACTGCAGTGAGAAATACATGTTGCGAAAAGTTAAAGCAACCTACCTCATCCGAACTTCTTTGACCAACAATCTCAAGTGCTCTCTAAGTCAACACATGTCATAACCCAATCTCCCAAGCAAGGCTTTGGAATCCAACCGGTCAAAGTCACTATGAATGAACACTCTACGCTGTCTTTTCACAAAAAGGCTCCATCACGGATGGCCAAATAGCTAGTCCTTGAAGAAAAAAGATTGGAAGTGTGGAAGGAACCCTAGGTTACCTATTGATCTCTCCGGAATCACTCAAAGAAAACCTAACCTAATATCACCATAAGTATCAAGTTTAAATCGATGTGAGTGATGTTTTTGTGATCCGATTGGCCATATTTAGAGATAAGAGAAAACTTTGCCCGTCTAACGTGATATAGCCCAGGAAAAATAGGACGTGTTTGGGACTGTGCAAAAACAATATGCTTGATTGATAGGTCTCTAAGCCCTGATAGATCGGTTGTAGAGAAGTACCACTACATGGTATTGTTCTGCACAGTGATCGGGTCGTTTGTCTTTAGCCTTCTACAACCTTTTAATTGTGAAGTGTGTGCATGAAGTGTATTCTGTAGTCGTGGTCTGCTAGAGGTTAGAAACCATAGGTCATCTAAAATCTCTCTGTCACCTTTTGTTGATCCTAGCGGCTATTGCTTGGCACTATAATTTTGAGATTCTCTTTGAACTCCACCATAGGACTTTGACTAGGCACACTTTGGCAGACGAACTTACGTTACAATGGACCTTCCTCTACAGAATTTGCTAACCATTGTTCAAAAACTCGAAACTCGGACTCGACTCGAAAGTCAACTGAGTCGAGTAAACTCGGTCCAACTCGGCCGAGTTTTCTCCAAACTTGTTCCGACTCGGCCAAATAACTCGACTCGAAATCTGTCCGAGTCGAGTCGACTCGAAATCTGTCCGAGTCAAGTCGACTCGAAATCTGTCCGAGTCGAGTCGACTCGGCTGAGTTTTTCCGAGTTTTAAAATAGTGTTGCTAACACTACACCTAACATAGGAGAGAATCTATGTTAGTTGTGGGAATTCCTAACTAAAATAGGGCCTCGGAAGAGGTTTTCGTTGCCTCATCCCGTAAATGGGGTCCACATGGGTAGAGAGGGCCACAATATTCCTATTCAGCGTGTCCTCTTGGTTGGCTTCCTATGAGTGCAAAAGTACCCCTTCTTGCCAATTATTAAATTTATTTACTGATTTATCCATTTACCAACCAATCCTTATCTCTTTTCTTAATAGGACTCCTATTAAATCTTGTTTGTAATCAAAACTTCACTCATACACTAAATTAATTTCTTAAAAAATCTAAAAAATCTAAAAAAGAAGAAGATGAATTTGACCATTAAAACACCTCATGGCACATAATTATTTTCCAATTGGATAAATTAAAACACCTCTTGACCTGAACATACTCCTGCATCACATTAGATTCAGCGGGAGTGTTGAAAGGTTTATAGGGGTCATTTTGATTTAGCATTTCACTGGGGGTTCTTTACAGCTGTAGAGTTGTTATTTTCTATGATGATTATAGTATTTTTTTTTCTAAAAGATATAGTGACTAGACTAAAATGTAATGAAGTGGCCTATATCTAAATATAGATGATTTTGATAGTTTAGGAGGTTTGGGTGATTTTGGTTTGTCAGACGGCTGTGCCTTACCAACAACATAGTCAACTCCTTATCATGATGCAAGCCACTTGGGCTTATGGCTTACCTCAGGAGAATTCCACTTATATTAATTTAAATAATATAAGTTTCCTTACGAGAAGTAGATCTGGTCTTCTGTGATGCCTATAAGTATGCAGTGAGTGACAAGGGCCAACATGAAGCAGTTTAATATGAGACGGATCATACTTGGTTGTATGGTAAGGCACTTTACTATATGGTACTGTTACCACAACCTTAGGGGGGGGAGAGAGAGAGACGGCTAGGGTTTGGGAGAATGACGGGCTATTCTCATTTGGGCAATAGCCACGAATATATATAGGCACATACATGTGTAGGGAATGTGTCATGTACACCTAACTCATATGTATAACCTACAATATACATTAACACCCTTCCTCAAACTCATGGTGGATCAAACACTAAGAGTTTGCTAGTAAGAAACCGAAAACGAGGAGAGGGATGAGACTTTGTGAAAAAATCAGCAATCTGCTTGGTAGAAGACACATAGGGCAGAGAGATGGTGCCAGCCTCGTACTGCTATCTGGAGAAGTAACAATCGAGCATTCGAGCTCAATGTGCTTTGTCCGCTCATGAAAAACCGGATTATTGGTAATCTAAATAGCACTCTTGTTGTCGCAATGAAGAGCTATAGGGCCAGAGGTAGCGACACACAAAGAAGACACCGGAGATGAACAACCTCCTTAATAGTAGTAGCCATAGCACGAAACTCAGCCTCAGTGCTGGAGAGAGAAGTAACGAGTAGTCGGTCATCGGCCCAGTCAGCATCAGAATTTGCACAAAGAACCAGGGAGGAGGTCGATGAGAAAAGAAGCGACCTGGTAATAGTGCCTCGAAGATACCGAAGGACTCGGAGGAGAGCAGCATAATGAGCCGAGTGAGGTGTATCCACGAATTGGCTAAGAATACTGATTGCATGTGCAATATCCGGCTTGATGATGTAGAGATAAACAAGCTGACCAACTATTTCCCGGTACCTGGTAGGATCGGATAGGGGCTCTCCATCAGCAGGACGGAGCTTCACATAAAGCTCAAGAGGAGTGTCAACTGTACGACAGTCAGAAAGAGAAGCACGTACAATCCAAGATGCCAGCCGTGTATTTCTGCTGAGAAAGTAGAATCCCCCTAGCACCCCTATCAACCTCTAGGCCCAGAAAGTAGCGTAGGGAACCAAAATTCTTCATCTGAAACTGACTTTGAAGATGCCGCTGAAGAGAGGCTATGGCACCAGAGTCATCACCAGTAAGGATCATGTCGTCAATATAGAGAAGAATGATGGCCCGGCCTTGGGGGGAAGTCCGCACAAACATGGAGTGATCCTAGAAGCTCTCCACAAAGCCGATCTCAGTAATGACACGATGAAAACGCTCAAACCAGGCATGACGAGACTGTTTGAGTCCATAAATAGCTCGACAGAGACGACAGACGTGCTGAGATTAAGAGGAGGCTGCATATAAACAACCTCAGAGAGATCACCGTAAAAAAACGCATTCTTCACATCCATTTGAAGTAGGGGCCAACCTTTAGCAGCAACAGCAGCAAGGAGGGTCCGAATGGTGGTTATTTGAGCCACCGGAGCAAAAGTCTCATCATAATCAATCCCGTAGTCCTGAGTAAAGCCCCGGTAACGAGACGGGCCTTGTACTGATCAATGGAGCCATCGGACGACCCTTGATCTTGAAGACCCACTTGCAGCTGATGGGATCAACACTAGTAGGTAGAGGGACAACCTCCCACGTTTGAGTATGCTCAAAGGCTTGGAACTCCTCAGCTATAGCTTGCTGCCACACAGGGTACTGCAATGCCTCTCTGTAGGACTTGGACACTCTGTCAGTGTGAAGGAAGGTAAGGTAAGCAGTGAACAAGGATGAGTAGGAAGTGACAGCAGCAAAGCCAAAACGGTCAGAAGAGTAGCCAAAGTGGTCGGGGTGGCGGCGCTCGCGCTGGGGATAGCAAGGAGGAGTGCTAGGATCCACATCTCGGTAGAGGAAGTCTGCTCGAGGTAGATGGCATACCAGAAGAGTCACTGTCAGACGAAGGTGGAACATACAATGGGGCAGACTGACAACGACGAGAATACACCTGAGGAAAGGGTGAAACAGTGGAAGGGGCTGAGGACCCATGGAAGTGGAAGAAGACACAGAAGAAACATCATCTGAGACGAAATGAGAAGAAGGGGGGCTACTGCTGTAACAGAAGGTAAGGGCTCAAGAGCAGGAGCAAGAGAAGTAGTAGCAGGAAAAGCTGTCACAGGAGGAGTCGGCTGAGACACCGAGGAGGGAGCTAGAGGAACCTCAAGAAAGGTGAGATCTTGAGATGCAACTGAGTAGTAGGGAACATTCTCGACAAAGGAGACATGTCGAGAGATGTGAAGACGACGAGCCAAGGGGTCATAGCAACAGTACCCCTTGTGCTCAGAACTGAGTCCCAAGAGTACACACTTAGTGGATCGAGCCGAAAGCTTGTTATGTTCATGGGAGGAAGGAGGATAAAGCACGTGGCCCGAAAGTACGCAGCATTGTATAGTTGGGAGGGGTGTCATAGAGACGCTCATGAGAAGAAACTCCCGAGAGGACAGAGGAGGGGGTGATGTTAATAAGGTTGACAAAGATCAAAATGGCCTCTGCCCAGAAGGTGTGAGGAACGAACGAGGAGAGAAGCTGAGCACGAGCTGTCTCAAGGATGTGACAATGTTTCCGCTCAGCAACCCTGTTCTGCTCATGAGTGCGGGGATAAGATTATTGGAAGAGTCCCATGGGACTGAAGAGTAGAGCGCATAGTAAAGGATAAATACTCACAGGCGCAATCAAACCAGAAGGTCTTGATATGAGCATGAAACTGAGTATGAACCATAGCTGTGAAGATCTGATAGACCTCAGTGATGTCAGATCGCTGACGAAGGAGATATACCTACGTGAAACGAAAATAGTCATCAATAAAATTAATATAATAAAGATAACCATTCATAGAAGTAAAGATGCAGACCCCCAAATATCAAAGTGCATGATATCAAACGGACTATATGACCTTGACATACTGGAAGAAAAGGGGCTAGCTAAATGCTTAGCCAATTGACATCCCGTATAAAAAGAAAGAAGATAAGGAATCTCGGCCTAAAGCTCCAAACTGGAAAAGACTTTTAAGCCAAGATTTGGACACATGACCTAATCTCCTATGCCATAGGTCGGCATCAGAAGAGACAACACCACAAAAGACCAAAGGAGGAACAACATGTAGATGAAGATACTCCAGGTGGTAGAGTCCGCCAGTCCTACGAGCAGCACCAATCCTCTGTCCTGAGCGTGGATCCTGCAGCACAAAAGAAGAGGAAGAAAAAGTGACTGTTAGGCCGGAATCATACAGGCTGCTAATAAAAATTAAATTCATGCAAAGCTGAGGTGCATCCAAGACAAAAGATAGAGAGAGAAGGCATGTAGGGTTTGAGGCGGTAGTGATGGACCCAGTCTGTGAGATGGTTAAAAGGAGCCATCTGCAGTGTGGATCGGAGAAATGCGGGAGGTAGGTGAGCAGGCAGTAAGGATGGAGTAGTCCGGGGTCATGTGGTGAGAGACCCCAGAGTCCATAATCTAAGGTGCAGAGGTACCCGAGGTGGCAGAAAAGGCTGAGGGTTCAGAGGAGCCAGAGGTAGGCTGCAGAAAGAGCTGCTCAAGGCGCATCTCGAGACACTGAAGACTATCCGTCGTAGTAGCATCAGTGGTAGGGGCGATAACAGCTGTAGTAGTGGGTCGACCACGGGTAGGTGTGCCGGCACGCTTCTCTGGATGAAGTTGCCAACAGGAGTCGACTGTGTGCCTCAACTTGCCATAGTGGGTGCACCTTCGATTGTCAGGCAGGCCACCAGACGTACCAGAGGAACGGGAAGGATCGTGAGAGAGCGAAGCTGTGGAGGTAGACCTCGGAGGTGGAGCAGTAGCAAGAACACCCTCAAGGCTGGAGGGTACAACAGTCCGACGAGCTGCAACGGTACGGAGACGGGTCTACTCGACAATTAGCTCAGCTACAGTAGCATCAAGACGAGTAAGGGGATCTCTATGGATCAGCTGTCTCGCAAGGAGAGAGAACTCAGGGTGAAGAGCCATCAAGAACTGATAAAGCTGTCGCCGTTCCCGAAAGAATTTCAGCTCGCGCCAAGAGACACTGACTCTGGACACCTCCAGCAGAGGGGGCTCCAACGCCTGAAGCTCACGCCAGTAGCCGCGCATGAGATTGTGAAATTGTTGCATCGTCTGCTCCCCCTGCTGAGCAGATTGGGCCTTAGACAGAAGCTGATGCTCACGGGCCCACTCTGCTCCACAAAGCACTCCGTGAGATGAGCCCAGGGCTCTGCTGCAGTGGTGAATGTGACTAGGTCGGCTCAAAACGAGTGGTCAATCGAGGCAACGAGAAACGCCCGGACATGACGATCACGCAGGCTCCAGGTGGCAGAGGACCCTGCTCGAGAGGCATCAGCAGGAGCAGGTGTAGAGCCATCAAGATGCCCATACAGGGCTCGACCGTCTAGGACACTCCAGACGGTGGCAGACCATGCAGTCCAGTCAGCAATCGTAATCAGAGGAAAGTCTGTCGAGACAGGGAGGAAGTCTCTTATTTGCTCTAGAGGCGTTGTCGAGAATTGAACCGGGGTCGTCGCCGAGTACTGAACCGGGGTCTATGTTGAGGACTGATCAGAGGATGCCATCGATGGGCAAATGGAACGGAGGCCACACGGGCACTAGGGCAGGGTGTGGGAGGCCGACGAGCTCGAGGGGAGGTTGGCGGGCTCAAGGGTAGGGCGTGGGAGGCCAGCGGGCGCAGGAGCAGGGCGCGGGAGGCCGCGCGGGCTCGAGAGCAGGGCGTGGGAGGTCGCACAGGAGGCCCACGAGCTCGAGAGCAGGGCGTGGGAGGTCGTACAAGAGGCCCGCGAGCTCGAGAGCTGGGTGCGGAAGGCTGCACAGGAGGCTCGCGAGCTCGAGAGGAGGCCGGCAGGCTCAAAGGGCACTAGGGCAGGGCGCGGGAGGCCGACGATCTCGAGGGTAGGCTGGCCGATAGTCGGCGCGCGCTGTAGAAGGGTCGACGGTGGGCTGCAGGAGATTCGATAGAGAGCTAGCGGGATGCAGAAGAGGTCGGCGGAAGACCGACGGGCTACAGAAGGGCCGGCGGATAGCTGGCGGGCTGCAGAAGAGGTCGGCGGGTTGTAGGAGGGCCAACGGATAGCTGGTGGGAAGTAGGAGGGTTGACAGATAGCTGATGGGCTGCAGGAAAGGTCGATGGAGGACCTGCAGCTTGCAGGAAGGCTGGCGTATAGTCGACAGACTCTACTGGAAGGGTCGGCGGAGGACCTACAGCTTGTAGGAGGGCCGACATATAGTTGGCAGACTCTACTGGAAGGGTCGGCGAAACACCGATAAGCTGCAGGAGGGCCTATGGATAGTCGGCAGGCTTTACAAGAAGGGTCGGCGGAAGACCGAAAGGTTGCAGAAGAGCCGACGGATAGTCGGCAGACTGCAGGAGGATCGACAGAGGGCCGATCGGGCGCAGGCTCGGATGTAAGGCGCAGGGCGACGAGCTTGTCGTAGGCACAGGCAAGGTCGCCGGATCGAGGAGGAAGGTAGCAGAGGGGGATGACGAGGGGATTAAACCCGCTCTGATACCATGTTACCACAACCTTAGGAGAGAGCGAGAGAGACGACTAGGGTTTGGGAGAATGACGAACTATTCTCATTAGAGCAATAGCCACGGATATATATAGGCACATATATGTGTAGGGAATGAGTCTTATACACCTAACTCATATGTATAACGTACAATATATATTAACAGGTGCGATGTGAATTGTACTTGGTTAACAGAAGGCATGTGTTCATGGATCTCAATCAATAATCTGACTATCTTTTCTGAAGTAGACTACAATTCAGGCTAGTTTACTTACCTCAACACAGACTAAATGACGTTTTACTATAAGCTTCTTCTCACCCTAAGTTCCATGTATAATTCTTGACCTATGAATAATCCGATAACACCGAATTGCACAAGATGACTCTTCTCTCCATCAGAATTCGAAGACCTCTCTCTCTCTCTCTCTCTCTCTCTCTCTCTCGGATCTCTCTCACCCTCTCACCCGAGCTCTCTCTTCTCTCTCGGATCTCTCCCTTCCTCTCTCTCGGATTTCCCCCTCCCCTCTCAGACCCGATCCGAGCCGCCCCTCCCCTCATCCCTATCCGCAAAATCCAGCCCGGATTCCCACCGACCGTCGCCCCCTACCCTGCAGCCGCGGCCCCCTACCCTACAGCCGCTGCCCCTCCCTTCCCCCTTTAAAAATCCCTCACCCTCCCCCCTTTCCCTATCCGATCCCCGTCACCCCCCTTCTCCGAGCCTCATTTCCCCCATCTCTCTCTCTCTATCTCTCTCTCTCCTCTCCCTCTTGCTGTGTGTGTGGCGCGCGGCAGCCGGAGCGCGCCGACGCTGGAGGAGAGCCACGGACCGGAGGAGAGACGCCGGAGGAGAGCCGCGGACCGGAGCTTGGAGGGAGGAGCCCCCAAGTCAGTCCTCCTCCCCCCCTTCTTTTTTTTCTTTTGTGTGTGTGTGTATTGTGGGTTGACCGACCATAGACACCCCCTCCGTTCGCCTCATGCCACGGCCATGGCCGCGACCCGGTGGCCGACGACTGTGCAACCGTCGAGACCCCTCCCCCTGTGGTGACCTGCGCGACCATGGCCATCGGCCATGTGGCCGATGGCTGTGCAGCCGACGAAGTCGATCCGGTGCCGACGGCATCTTCTTCTTGTAGACCCCATCGACCCCACCCCGTGGCATTTGCTATGGTTGCAGCCATGACTGCCGGCCAAGTGGCCGACGACAGTACTGTCGGCAAGGCCGACCGAGCCAAGCCAAACCCCTATCCGACCGGCCCGACTAGCTAGGCGCTGTCCCGGTTGGTTTCGTGGCCGAGGTTGCCGATGGCCTCGCTGTTGGCGATCGGGCAACGGATAGCGCACTCGATCGCCCTTGGCTCGATGCCATCTCGCGCCCAACCACCATCGTGCCAACCGAGCTAAACCACAATCTTTCTCTTGCATGACCGTTGCCGGTTGCTTGACGACCAGTGGACTGGCGGCAGGAAGCCCCGATGATCTCACGCCAAGTTCTGGCTTGGCAAACCAAACCCGACCTCCCCACAATATAGATCAAGCCCTTTGGTCCCACACTTGTGGTTAGCAGGCCTGATCTCCTCGAGTCACGCTTGTATCAAGTTGATGATACCGATGCGGGCCAAACCACCTCGCATAGCCTTTTGCGCACGAGACCGACCTTCAACAACTAAGCCCGACCGTGATCGGCTTTGGCGATTTTGCCATCGACCGACCCGGTTACGACCGTTTTGTTAGAATAACACTATTGAATCATAAAAAAACTTCTAGCATTGACAATGTCGACTAACCGGGACGATGCCCTTGGAGCATCGGTTTACGTGCCAGTAGACCGGTATCCGATGACGCTACCTTTGGTATATCGGTTTGCGTGCCAGTAGACCGGCATCCGATGATGCTACCTTTGGAACATCGGGTTACGTGCTAGTAGACCGGCATCCGATGACGCTACCTTTGGTGCATCGGTTTGTGTGCCAGTAGACCAGTATCCGATGACGCATAAATTCTCGACTCGGCCAATCAGAGCCTAAGCCAGCGATATTTTGGCAGCACATAATGATCATAGGCCGCTGGTATGTTTGGCAGTTAGTGGGCGCGTGGACCAAGTTGGAGACGGAGCAGAGGACGCCTAGCAACATCAGCCCGAGCACACCTTTCAGGTGACACTGCACGCTGTTTAGATAATTAATTATGCTATTATAGAAGTTAAGGGTAGGTGTCCATAACGCTGCATGCGGGTCCCGCCGGACATCGTCGCATGTGGTCGAGTGGATCCTGCCTTGCATGCGGAGTCGCGAGTCCGACGACGCATGCTTAATAATATAATTTAATAATAAATTTTCTGATTGCTTAGACACCGTAAGTAGGAATTCCCTTCATGTTAGAAATTAATAATTAAATTATAATTATCGGGCTCACTCTCCTGGATGGAGTGTGGAGACCCGGGCACACGGGAATATGGGCGAGAGTAAATTCTTTATAGTTATTATGATGCATGGGTTGTGAGTGCGGTTCGAATCCCAGGGTAAGACATCGAAATTACTTTATTATCATGACTGTGTGATATTCTATCATGTAGAAAGATTTGGACCCCGTGCGCGCAAGGACCGTGAACCACCCTGCGTGCACAATCGAAGATCAGTAGGCTAGGGGGTCACAGGCAGGGATTGTGGGAAAGCCAATAGGTGGTGCCCTCGAAGAGGGATTGGCATAGCAATCCTGTCCCGGGGTAGTTGAAGCCCCCAAGGAAAGCAAGTTGGGCGGTAAAGCTCCACCGTGAAAGACGAAAAATCCCTTATGATCATATGGGTGACTTTGCGTATGGTGTTGGAGTATGCGCGGCGAGAGAGTTGGCCCTCTACATCGAAATAAAAGGCCCTATAGTAATGCCCGACCGGGGGTAGGATGAACAAAATATCCGGGGTTCACATTGAGTGTGTTTAATTTTATTAATTATAAAATGGCACTCTCGATAACCTAGTGACAGTAGGAATTGTATGCAAATGTAGAAAATGCATGGACACGTAGGGCGTGATTGAGAACATAGTTGGACAACTAGGCTAATCAGTAAACTGTTTATAAAATGCGGGCGTCATTGATTACCTAGGCAGTTAGCTTGTCACTAGCCAATTCATTTTGGGGGCTACTCATTCCCACGAGTAGGCTCTTTTGCAGGTTCAGAGACTCAGGGGTAGCCGCAGCACGAGGCCAGCGGCGGAGTTAGGACGGCGGTGGAGTCTTAGATTACAGTATGTCTTGTAGTAGTCATTTTCCTTCTGGCAGTGTAATCGTACTTTATTTGGCTTAGTGTATGTTATTAGTGGCAATGATCCAGTTGTATTCTTTTTGGGTAGGCCTCTCCTCAAGGCCCCAAGCCTAGGGCAGCTCACTATGAAAATATAAGTTATAAGGTGAATAAATTGACTAGCCCACTAGATAGGATATGTGAACTAGTGCCTGAGTGCTAGGGAGAGGGCGAGGCTACTCGGCTCGCTGTTAGAGGCTTGAGCCTTGTGCTCTCTTAAGAGGGACTTCTGTCAGCATGTGGGGCACCAACAGGCCGCACATGCTGAGAGGATAGCCCGGTTCAGAGTCGAGCGTGATCATCTCTTTGTCGATAAAATTGTATCTCTCTACCTTCTTTAAAAAATAATAATGATAAAAATAAAAAAATGTTTTTCATAAAAATCATGTTTTAAAATATTCCTTGAGAGAGTAGAAGCCCTGTAAGAGACCCTAATTGGAGTAGACAGTTGACCAAACCCTAGAACCCTTGGTTTTTCTCAATTTACACCCCAGGGATCGATTCCGGATTTCTGGGACGTGACATAGATTAAGGATCGGAACTCACCATACGTGCGAGAGGAATGGCTTTATTATTAATAACCCCATGGGTAGGGAAGGTCGCCACTAAGGTGAGAGGGAGGCCAGTTAATACAAAGCCTGAGGGAATACACCGTAGCACTTATTCGGACCCTTGACTGAGGCCAAAGGTCGCATGTCATACCAACTTAGCTATCAGTCAATAGTTTTGACTGCATCTCCTTCAATTATGGAAGGTGACACTGCAAGGAGAGGAGGGCACAATGCTCTTTGAGGCTATATCCTGTGTACGGTTTTTTTTTGGGATCATGCAGACCATTTTTTTTGTTGTAACTGTTGTTTTATTTTAATAAATTGCTAGGGAACCCCATGATCATCTTTGAAAAAAGAAATCTTGTGGCATTGTGGATACGGTTTTTTGGATTAAACCCCTACCCACAAGATCGATGTAGTGAAACTGCTGGATGACATATTTCTTTTCTTCTTTTCTCCTTCTAGTGGACGATGATAGTTGCTGATGCTTAAGAGAGGTGCTGATGGAGTGTTGTTTGGCTTTGAGTCAAAACTTTCTAAGAATTGATGCTCCTATAATGGATGCTCCGAAGTCCTTCGTGCAGATGATCCGAAGGGAGCAGTTGAAGAGGTAGAAAGGCGACATGAAGAGAATCAAGATCTTAGTAGAAGTGTTCTTTCTTTATTAGCAAATGTATGATAAGTACTTGTACAAGTTTATAAGGATTTATCATCTCTTTCTTCTGTGCCACCCCTCTCCCTTTTATAGTAACACTCGAGGGAGTTGAGCGTCTATTCTTTTGCTGAGAGGCGTGCTTTTCCACATGGAGCGGTGGAGACCTTCTAATCCGGCTGTGACACATGTTACCCCACATGGGGCGGTGCATGTTTTGCCAATCACGTCGAGATAATTGTTTCATGTACGTTAGTTGGTGTTTTGAGTGCAAAAATTGTAACGGACCGGACCAGACCCACATGGGCCAGCACAACGGCCCAAATAGGCAAGCCTAGGTCCAGGCCAAGGAGCAGAGCCACATCAGCACTGCCACCTCAGCATCACAACGTCATCACTGCCATATCAGCACATGCTTCATCTATAAAAAGACCCATATGACATTTAGAAACGTGGGGGTCACTCGATCAGAGGAGGAGAGGATTCCAGAGCCAGAGCTCACGTCTCTCCTTCTTGTTTTCTTCTAGTTGCTCTATGCAACCCCACTGTACGAAGCTTCTCTCGGTATGTCGAGAGAACGCTCACCCCTCATTTACTCATATTATAGTGGAGATTAGGTGGCACCTCTCGCCCGGAGACGTAGGTCGCACGGCAGACCCAACATGAAGTTAGCGAGTTTGGGTCAGGGTCATGGTTAAACGGGATCGGGTTGTAAACGGGTCGACACGTTAGACTCGTTTAATAAACAAGTCGGGACCGGGTTTAGGGTCTGGACACGGTAGACCTGGGAAGACCCGTTTAAATTTCAATGGGTCGTGTCGGGTCGGGTCTACCCGCAATCCGATACGGTAATATATAGTACCAGCGGATCTATCGGGTCAGGTCGGGTCGAGTCGGATCGGGTCAACTAAATAGACCCGTGTGGTAAACGAGTCTTAGCGGGTCTACCCGTTTATAAACGGGTCGGGTATGGGTTTAGAATTAGACACGATTAGTTAAACGGGTCGGGTCCTGGTCTAGGGTTTTGGACCGACTCTTACTCAACTTGTGGTGACGAGCCACAAGTCCAACTTCAAATTTACTCCAACTTTTTCATCATGCCGACATCAACGCACTCGATGGTAAAGGCTAGTGCCAACCCTCCGAAGGTGGTTGCTGACAAGGCAAACGATGTACTGGTCGAAGATGAATATGAAGTCTCTGTGGCGACCAATCAAAGACATGTTCATGAGCGACTGGGGCCGCAAGACAGCCATCTGGAAGACTGCAGTAAGCGGCAGGACTCGTCGTCCCTAAGGCATCGATCTAGTAAAGAGCACGATACCCAAGGGAACGAGGCTCCAGTTACATACCAAATCTCAGCTGCCGACTTTCAGCTGTTGAACCTTCTTAAGGAAAACACAGCTCTCAAGCAAGAGAGGGATTCCTTGAAGAAGGCGGCTGAAAGAGCGGGGGTTGTGGTCCATAACTCTCCTGCTGCTGATAAAGATCAACTAAGGTCTCACCCAATCACGAGTCATCATCTTGAAGAACTGTATGGATCGCATCCTGAGAAATGTCAGATATCCACGCAAGCTCCAAGGCCTTTTTCTCTGAAGACAGATATCGAAAAGGTTACACGTCGAGGTATACGATGTTACACATCCACTTTGACCGATTTTCCGATGCCGACGCAATAGTACCTTATACGCATTGATCAGACGCATGTATGAAAAAATGCGACTGTCGGAAGCTTTTGAGACCTTTCTCTTCGAAGACCATTAATAGAGAGGGTACACGGTAATGATGGTCACACTTGCACCCTCAACCTGGGGTGCTACGCGCTCAACTCGCAGCAAGCCAAACACCACGTATGCAAGAAAAACTCGTGCCTCTCCCCGTGCGTTCTTCTACGACTACAGGTTATAACGGGAACAAGGGGTCGAACGAACCAAACTCCCTCCCCCCCCCTCCGCGCGCGCTCCGTCTCACAGCAGCCTAAGGCGATCCTGCTTGCCCTTTTTATAGCCATCCGAAGCAACCCGGAGGGGTCGGACGAACGACACGCCCCCCCTCCGTGCATCCTCTTCGCAGTAGTCGTGTCCGAGCTAACCTAGAGGGGGTCAGATGAACCGCACACCCCCTTCTCTTAGTGTTTTCCCTCTGGCAATCGTCCGAGATGGACCAAAGGGGGTCGGACGAACCTAGCCCCCCCTCACCGCAAGACCTCCTCGCATCCGCAGCGATCGATCCGGTGGAAGGGGGAATCAGATCTCTACCCACAGCACCTGCGGCCCGCTCCAACACCATGCGAGGTCATCCTTCACGCGAGCCTCCCCCATAGGACCTCACAACCGTTGACGCCAAATAGACCCACGCATCCGAGCGTCTCCCCCGTTCGCTCCTCCACCTGGCAATTATGAACCATGGGGAGATCCAACTCCCCCCTGTGCACGACATCTACGCAGTGGTAGCCAGGGCGAGAGGGGGTGGGGGGACGATGAGGACTACCGTGCATGGGCTGGTGCGGGTGTTGGCTGATGGTGCGAGCCACAGGCGACGGCCCGGGACTTCCCCCCGTGCTCTCTCCTTCACGCGATGGTGGCCAGGATGAGAGAGAGGATGGGATCTGACCCTACCTTCATCCCCCTTGTGTGCTCCTCCACCTAGCAACAACGAACCAGGGGGAGATCCAACTCTCCCCCTGTGCACGATCTCCACACGGCGGTGGCCAGGATGAGAGAAGGGGTGTGATCTAACACCCCCTGCGAGCGCTCCTTCACCCGGCGACGAGGGGGGAGGGCTGACGCAGAGGAAGCCCAGGAGGCAACACCATCGCCCCCCCCGCCATCCTTCGCTGGCGTTGTGGTCTGCGACAACCCAGACAGAGAAGAGGGGGGATCCAGCCGAAAAAACTAAGTCTGGAACGCACATCCCGAAGCATGGTATACTGGAGCATGGTAGACGTCAGTCGAAGAAACTAAGTCCGAAACGCGTATCCCGAAGCATGGTACACCGGAGCGTGGTAGACTTCAGCCGAAAAAACTAAATCTGGAACGCGAAGTATGGTACACAGAGCGTGATAGACTTCAGCCGAAGAAACTAAGTTTAGAACACGCATCCCGGAGCGTGCTAGACTTTACCTGAAAAAATAAACTATGGAATGCACATCCCGGAGCAGGGTACACCGGAGCGTGGTAGACGTCAACCGAAAAAATTAAGTCTGGAACATGCATCCCGAAGTATGGTACACTGGAGCGTGGTAGACTTCAGTCGAAGAAACTAAGTCTGGAATGCACACCCCGGAGCGTGGTAAACTCCAGCCGAAAAAACTAAGTCTGAAACGCGCATCTCGAAGCATGGTATACCGGAGCGTGGTAGACTTCAGTCAAAAAAACTAAGTCTGGAACGCGCATCCTGAAGCATGGTAGACTTCAGCCGAAGAAACTAAGTCTGGAACGTGCATCTCGAATCATGGTAGACTTCAGCCGAAAAAACTAAGTCAAGAAAGTCTACCGTATCGACCCGCAACTGAACTAGCAGCTCTGGTAACTCAAGCCTACCGACCCCTCAACAACGAGGACTGTCCGAGATCGAGCCATGTGGCGCAGCAGAAACTTTATTGCACCTGAAGATCCCAGTCGACCCACAAAACCCTGGCCTAATTGGGAGGGGGCAACTGTGGATGCAAAAATTATACTAGACCCACATGGGCTCGCACAATGGCCCAAATAGGCCTAGGAGCATTGCCACCTCAGCATCACCACGTCATCACTACCATATCAGCATATGCTTTAGCTATACAAAGACCCCTATAGTGTTCAGAAATGTGGGGGTCACTCGGATCAGAGGAGGAGAGGATTCCAGAGCTAGAGCTCACATCTCCCCTTATTGTTTTCTTCTAGTTCCTCCGTGCAACCCCACTGTACGAAGATTCTCTCGATCTGTCAAGATAACGCTCACCCCTCATTTACTCATATTATAGTAGATATCTGGTGACACCTCTCGCCCGGAGACGTAGGTCGCAAGACCGACCTTCGACAACAACTCTGTGTTATCTTTCTCTCTCTCTCTCTCTCTATATATATATATACATATATATATATATATATCTATATATATATATATATATATATATATATATATATATATATATATATATATATATATATATATATATATATATATATATATATATATATATATATATATATATATATATATATATATATTCTACTCTTTATCTCTCTAAATCATCCAATTCAATCAAGAATTGTGGGGTGAAGTCTTTGATCAAGACGACACAAAAAATTCTCCCATATGTATGAGCTGGTCCACTTATTTCTGTGAGGTTAATATGCTTCTGGAAGGTGGAGGAAGGGCAGCCTTTTGTTCTGTTAGAAAGCTAGCATTGGTATGTCGGTAAATGGTGCGCTTATGACTTAATATCTCTTGGACGACTTCTTTGCTTAGGAAGAAGGGCTTTGGCGTCCTTTTTCGAAGGGCTAGATGAGTTCTGAAGAGAAAGACGAGTTCACCCTACCTTCCTTCGCTATTTTATCAAAATCTTTATTTTTAGGATGTAGTATGTGTCATGCCTTCGTATAGCCGATCCGAGCCGAGCCAAGCTTTGGCCTGCTTGAGCTTGACTCGTTTATTAAACACGCCTAAACTTCAGGTTAGGCTTTGCTCAATTAGTGATCGAACGGTCCCTTATCGAGCTTGTTTCCGAACTTCATAATCAGTCAAAAGCATGGACTATATATGTTAGGTCTAGCTATTTTTTTTTTGAAAATCATGTTCGGTTTAGCTATTCAAACCATATATGAGCCTATTCACGAGCATACTCACGACCTTGCTCACGAGCCCTAACACAAGCATGTTCACAACCCAACCGAGCCAAGCTTTAGTCTGCTTATCAAACAAACGTAAACTCTAGGTTTGAGCTTGGCTTGACTAGTAACCAAACAATTTCGAACGAGCTTTTTATCGAGCTTGTTTGCAAGTCGCTCACGATCATCTTGGGTGCCAGCCCTAGTCTCAAGATATGAGAAAGTGACAAAAAAATATTTATAATTTTTGAAGACTAATACAATAATTCTCTTGAACATTCTTTTTCTATTCAAGCCATCTCTAATTTTATTTTATTTTTTTATTTTTATTTGTTTTTGAAAATTCTATAATTAGGGTTCGGAATGCAGTATTCACTTTACAAAATAAACACTGCAATCAGGATTCACGTTGCATTTTCAATGCTTTGGGCCTCTCTATTCTAAGTAAACACCACAATTGGGATACAATATTTTAAGGGAAATTTTATTCATACCCCAAAAATCTGTAATTAGCCCCTGTCTCCCTATCGTTTCTCAATAACTTACACAGCGACCATTTAATACCAACAATGCTCTTTTCTTTTGTATCCCAAACCTCAAAGCCCTAACTTAGTGTCTTTTGTACCCCCAAGTCTGTTTGAACTTCCTTAGCCCAAGCCTAACCCGTCGGGTTGGCCGGGTTGTGCGGTGTGGGTTGACCTGCTTCAATATGCTAGAGGAGAAATAATTCGGGTTGGGCTCGGGTTGGGTTCAGGTTAGCCCGCCAAAATTCGGGTTGGGTTCGGGTTGGCCCGCCCAAGTTGCAGCCCTACGTCTGCCTTCAAGCACCAGCCAACTGCATGGGGTTTATTTAAGAGTGGGGTGTATACAAGAGTGCATATAATTGGGGTATATTTAAGGGGGGTTGTGTTTGATTGGGGTATAATCAAGTTGGAGCGTGCCATTTAACTAGGGTCTATTGAAGGTGGGGTGTAAGGGGGAAGAGTATTTTTGGGATAGGATGGGGTATGAAAAAAATAAATGGGGTGTGTTCAAGTTTGTTGGAAATGAGGGTTAATTACAGATTTTTGGGGTATGAATGAAGTTTAATTCCCTATTTTAATGGGTTATTTTGACTTTGCCCTCCAAAATTTGCCTTGAATTAGACTTTACCCCCCAAAACTAACTGTTCCGTCAGCTCAACATCTAACAGAAAGGTGAACTGACGGAAAAGAAATAAAGTTTTGGGGGATAAGATGACGGAATTGTTAGTTTTGGGGGGTAAAGTCTAATTCAAGGCAAAGTTTGGGGGGCAAAGTCAAAATAACCCTATTTTAAACACTATATCCCATATGCCGTATTTTATAGTTTTCTATAAACAATGTTCGTCTGATTTTAAAAAATCCAAGTATTAATGAACAAGAATCAAAAAAATGTGGCAGACGCTTTTCCGTGCTAACGACCACTTGGCTGTCAAATTACATCATAGCACCACTTTTAAAATTTAGAAAATTAAAATGGTATTTAAATAAAAATTATTTTTAAAATGCTATTTTGAAAAAAAAACCCAAAGTTTTCCTCCCATCGGACGACTGTCTCGACGTTAGTACCACGAACGCAAATCCTTTGCTACGGTTGCGTGTTGCGGTTTCATGTCCCGAACATAGGAGGAGACCACATGTCCTTTACGAATCACAACAGATAATTTCCCTTGAATCATGGATCTCTCTCCGATACTATTGCCACTCAACCAACCTTATAGCCACCCTTTATAGGCACGATCACAGCCGCCCGTTACACTCAAACCCCGACCAATAAATCGCAGTCATCCTCAACCAACAGGAAAAGGGCCAACTGTGATCGGGTGCAACGTATGAAGGTTGGCTATGGTGTTGGTTGAATAGCTGATTGTACAATGATCCACATCTCACCGCTCTCCAACGATATCTCCCCCATGCTATCTCATCCCATTGATCCCTATCTCAACTGACTCCCCTGCATCCCTTCTCTTCTCTCTCTTAGAGCATCTCAAAGGGACACCTGCATTTTGAAGCCAAAAATGAAGAATATATCAAAAATATGCTCAAGTGGAGTAGGCCTGTCAAAGGGCAGGGCCAAGGCAGAGTTGGGGTCAAATCGGGCCCGATCATTTATTTTAGGAGGTAGGCCCTAGCCCTTCAGGGTTAGAAAATTATGGGCCCTAGCTCGACCCTTTAAGGGCCAGGTCTGGGCCAAGGCCGATCAAGGACCAAGTTGATATCACTAAGATAAGGATTATCGACATATCTATTTATTCAGTGAGGTCATTAAGGAAGGGTTAAAATTTTTTCTCTCTCTAAATTACTCTTATGTCAATACCTTTAGGCTTTTGGCATTAATTTAAAACTCCACTTATTTATTCGTGCTTGAGATTGATAATACAGCTTAAAAATTATTATAAGTCTTATGGGTGTTATATAATACTTCTAATACTAATATATCCAAACTTGATAACTCTAATTCCTATAAAGTTACAGTGAGTGACCGATTAATTACTGATTAGTCCCACTTGGCTGTTGAATCGTTGATTTAGCCCCTTAATAAGTACTATATATATTATATCATTTATGTATATGGAAGGCATGACCTAACAGGGCTTTGCCATAGGTTTCCCTGGCCCGGCCCTCATCTTGGAGGGCTTATGAAAACTGGGCCCAGCCTGGCCCTCAGGCCCTTAATGGGCAAGGCTTTAAAGGAGGGCCGAGTCGGGCAAGGTACCCTCTCCAAAGGGCTAGATTGACAGGTCTAAAGTGGAGGTCCTCTATTTTTGCTGCACTCCAACCGTGATCTTTATTTTTTTTTATAATTATTTTGAAGGATTTTCTTGTTAATTTTAAAAGTTATAGAAATGACAAACTCCATCATTTTGGTTACAAGACCTCCATATATAGCAGCTAAAATAGCTCCCTATATACCCACCAGGGGATAAGAGAGTTGGAAAAGCAGCTGATGCTTTGATGATGAGGTTGTGGGTTCAACTCTTCCTCCCCTCGATTTACCTAGGAGTGAAGTGGGAATTGCCGAGTGGGTCGGGCTTCATTCCCGGAGGGATTAGTCTGAGCCTGAAGTGGGCCATTGCCCGAAAGGTTTCGGGACACTCGCCGATCTCAAAAAAAAAAAAAAAAAAAGCTTCCTATATTTTTATAGAAAGAAATGATAAGTGATTAATTTACCCTAAGCTTGGTTTGGCTGCTATTAGTGTGCGACTGTAACTGAGGACATGAGGCGTCCTCCTATATCCTGGACGTGGAAAACCGCGGTAGGCAACAGTAACTGTTTGCGTTCCAGTACCACGCGGTGCTCGTCGTGGTCGGACCCGGTTGCAGCTTCCCTGTGTGCCAGCTCCGATTCCGTCGATCTCCTCTCACCGCTCCCTCCTCTTCTTTCTCTCATTCATTCATGGCGACCGCCGCTCTCCCCAAATCAGGCGCTGTCTCGAGAGGCTACAACTTCGCCTCCACTTGGGATCAGGTAATCCTTCCACCCTCCCGCCTCCTCCACCCTCCACTCCTCTCCCTTCATTCACCCTCCACCAGATCTCTGCTCGCCCCTGGAAGGCGGAAACCCTAACCAGAAGCTGAAGCTTAATCTTGGAACTCCAAAGGTTTGCTTGATCGTCCGAGACATCTTGCCGATCTCTACGCGAGATCCGTTACGAGACTGGAATCCCGCACGGTAGTGGTCGATTGGATCTGCCGTCGATTGACCTTCAATTTTTCTTTACAGAACGCCCCACTGACGGAGCAGCAGCAAGCGGCGATCATCTCCCTGTCTCAGGCAGTCGCAGAGCGGCCCTTCCCTCCAAATCTGGTGAGCTATGTGTTTTTTTTTTTTTTTGGGGGGGGGGGTGCTTTTTTTGAATAAAGGTTGCTGTGGGAAGCTAGCAAGAAGTGTTGACTGGATTCATTGCAGTCCCAGGAGCAGATCTTGGGGAAGGATCACAGTTCATCGGTTCCCTCGAAGGATTCTTCGTTGGAGGACTCTGTTGCCGTAGATGCAGTTTTGGTGAATACTCACCAGGTTTCTTTCTTTTTGTCTCCACTGACAACTAATTGGTTCTGGTATCCATTTCGCTCATACTTATCTTTTGAACTTCACATACTTGAAATTCACTGAAACATTTCTCTGCCTCGAAGGATTCTTACATTTCTAAAAGCATTTGGTTATGCCCTTGCTTCGAAGAAGGTTTACTCTCTAGCATGAAAGGAAAAAAGAAAAATGAGTTACTATTGCATGTACTTCTGATAGATCAACAACCCAAATCAACTTACCATTTGATGCCCTTTCTATATAATATACACTCTATTAGCTAATACTTTAGAAGCTAAGAGGGTGTTTGGCTTTGTTCCCCATGACCGTTCTGTTGCTCCTGTCTGTATTTTTTGTAAAAATTGTATAGACTGAACACCATAATGATCTTGGGGAATGATGCCAAACACTCCATTATAGTCTGCAGAAATAATTTATTCTTGGAAAATCGACATGTTCTATAGTCGATAAATAACTCTCTCTAGTATGTACTATATTATATTTAAGACGTGAGTGTTATGTGTTTAACATGCATGAATAATATACTTGCATAGTTGCATGCAATGTTTAAAAAGGTGAAAGACGTACCGATGCGTTTTTCCTCTAGAGAGGCAAGGCGTAAGCCTCAAATTTTTTTGAGGCGTTTTGGTAAAAAAAAATTAAAGAAGAAAAACTTCAGAATAAATACTATTATTGAATGTGTAATAATAATTGAACTAGATATGCATAATAAATCACAATGTATTAGAAAATACCTTATATGACACGATTGAGCACTCTTCGAGCAATCTAACAATAAAATAAAAAGTCAAATTGCTCAAACACACTTAATTGTTTAATTTTCAAGATAATAATTAAAGTAGCAACTAACAAGTAATAACAAACAATAAAATATGAATATAGGATTAACATTGTCAAAATTAAAAAAAAAAAATGATACAAATATATGAAATGGTAAAATACAAAGAAAAAAACATAGAAAAAACTAGTAGAAGAAGCAAGATCATGATCTATACCTTTAAACTTGAAACAAATCTTGATTTCTCACTTGTAGTTGGTAGACAATCCACAAAGAAGAAGAATATAATTTCGGAATTAAAATCGGAAAAGAAATGAGCACTAAATCTTGATTTTGGATTTTTGGAGGCAAAAAGGGGTTTCAAAACCTAGAAAGATCTAAAATGGTTTAGGAGGTTTCAATAGGTGAAAAAGGGCCCATGGGGGCGATTTACATATCAAACCCTTTGTGCCCCTTTCACACCAAACATTGGTTTTAACCCCTCCCCGCCCTATGTTTCACGCCTGGAGCATAAGACTTACGTCTCGAATGCCTTGAGGCGCTCCTCGGACAAAGGCATACACCTCTTGAATCTTGATACAGATGTGTAAGTTTTTTATATGTTGCTGCTGAGGCGTGCGCCTCGAGGCAACACAGGACCGCCTCACTTCGAGGCGGGTCTCGAGGCGTAAGCCTCAAACGCCTTTTTAAACACCGGTTGCATGTTGATATATTTTTTTTTCAAGCATATTATAATCCTAAATTCTTTAACAATGCTTTTACAATATGTTTTTACACGGATATACATGTAGAACAATCACATGCTTTTGTGTCAAATACAAGACGCACTTGCAAGTAACTGAACCCATTCATCTTTCTTGATATCTACTAAAATAAATCAGAAGAGGGAATCAAACTGACAAAAATCTTTTTCCAGATTGACATACCTGACTTTATTTACGGGATCACACATGACACATTTACTACTCAAGATTCCACCCAAGATTGTGTAACATCCACATAGAACATTTGTTGTGAGTCTGTATCAGCTCGCCCCGGTGACCGTTTTCGTCAGCTTGCACCAATGTTTCTCCGACTTTCTATCCCAGATAGATTCAACGGAGGCTACGTGTGGGACCCGTGAGTCGATTTTACAACTCATCCTTCCTTTCTGGCTCTCCACCATCAGCTTGCGTTCATCAGATACGATGTTGTCTTCTAGTTGCACTACATGGAACTCGAGGTCGAGTTCCATGTAATGTTAAGCGTATGATGGGGATTTGAATATGCAGAGATCGCAGATGAGCACAAGCTGATGGTGAGTTTTGACCATGTGATAGTGTTGATGATGATTTTCACTATCGGATTTAATGGAGGCACTTGGATCACCTTGGATCAACTTATCATGATATATATCGTAGATTCGTATGATGCAAGGCCGTATGCGCATGCTTATTGGAACAGATCATCATTCACATGGATTTCGGAGCACAAGTCTTATTGTTTTATTTTGTTGGAATTATATTGATTTCCGGACTTAATTTATTAGGGTACTTTTAGATGAGTGTTTTAGTTGGGTTTAATTAAGAGTTTGGTTTGAATTAGCATTCCAAGTTTTAACTTTTAAGCATATTAGGAGTAATAGGTTTTTACTTTTGCTACTCTATATAAAGGTCTTTAGGCGCCTCATGTAATCATCTGGATGGGGATTAATAAAAGTTTACTGCTATTTCTTCTTCTTCGTATGATTCGAAGGCCGTGTGGTGATTATCAGATCTAGAAGGGAGTTCGGAGAGGCCTAAGGCCTTGTTTATCTCTCTTATAATCTTTTTTTTGTTTCTTCTGTATTTTCTGCATCTTATCCCTACAAAACCTGAAACAAATCACTATGTTCATCATCCTTGTGAAGTGTGAATCCATCAACCTCCATCGTCTCTTTCACCGAAAACCTGCATAATTTCATTTAGTTGAAAATAAAATATTGTCGAAAACCTATCAAACCTTATCCGATTTTCATGAAATTAAATTCCCTTGAACCCTTTATCATCCCTACACCCTCATATACCAAAAGCCACAATTCCTACGGCTGAAGTCCAAAATCTAGGGGTGGCAATGGACTCCGAAAACCCGACCCAAAACATTGGGTATGGGTACAGATTTTGTACCCGAAACATTGGGTATGGGAATAGAAGCTCTACTCGATTAGCTTTTGGGTATGGGTATGGATATCCCAATACCCATACTCGAAACCCGAAATCCAATTGTCCCTCTAACTTGTGTATACTAGATAATACGGTTCGACTCCAAACTTATGATCATATACCCAAATTCAAACCAAACCCATATCCCTACCCAAACTTCTAGTAAGACCATTGTAATAAGAAACCAAAAGAGTTTCTTAACATTTTATTGTGATACCTTGATTTTTCCAGTGTAGTTAAGGCGAGCCGAGGCACCTGCCTGAGGTGCAAGGCGAGGCAAGGGCGCCTTACCTGGATTAAGATGAGAGCATGTATATAAGTTGGTTTGAGGCGCCCGCCTTACACCCTGAGGCGGTCGAGGCGCCCGCCTCATTTAATTGATGGTTTAGGTTGAAGCCAAACTGAATCACAGCCGTCCTTTCGCATGACATTTGGGACTGAGTGTGATTCACTAGCCGGGTTGGGTGTAACGGACGGTTGTGATTCAATTTTAGCTTTAACCTATCTGATCCTATGAGTTTATAACCTCAGAGGATCCCGTGCCCTATGGATTTAAATCTTCCACGCGATTGAGCGAGATAAAAAAGAACTCGTGACGATCGGGTAGGTTAGGGTTTAAACTTTGGGGCTGCCTTCAGCGTCCGTCACGAAGTGAGTATAATGTTGCCTATCAAAACTCTCTTCTCTCAGTTTTTTAATTCAGATTTTTGATTCAGTTGTATAGTGTCATAATTCTTTATATGTTTACTTCACATCTTCAATTCACATTTTTTTCATCTAACTTACAGACATCCAAGCATAGATACCAATCTATATTATTTAGATTTTATAGTTTTTAAGATACGGATGTTATAGATTAAGCGAACTTGTTTCAAGTAGTCATTTTACAGTGTGTGTGTGTGTGTGTGTGTGTGTGTGTGTGTGTGTGTGTGTGTGTATATATATATATATATATATATATATATATAAAGAGAGAGAGAGAGAGAGAGGGAGAGAGAGAGAGGGAGAGAGAGAGAAATGCTAAAATGTGGCGTGCAGTGCGTGCGGCGTCGCATTGCAGCCGTCTGATGCACCGTTGCGTGTATCGCAAGCACCGCAGCGGTGCATCAGACGGCTGCGGTGCGACGCCGCACGTACCGCACGCCACATCCTAGCAAGCCTATATATATATATATATATATATATATATATATATATATATATATATATATATATATATATAGGGAATTGTGACTTTGTATGCCCATGCATTGAAGGCTTCAATGTATGCTCCTATATTAACATACATAGAGATTTCCAAATTTGCTAATTTTTTGTGGAGATGATATCTATGCTGAGATGATCATCCTTATAAAAAAATCGGCAAGTTCTGAAAACCTCTAAGCATTTCAAATAAGCTCATCATATTAACGGTTGAAATGGACAACTGATAAAGCTTCTAACATTTTGATGGACCTAGATGTTTCAGAATTTGTTGATTTTTGGTGGATATGCTATCTATAGCAAGATGATCACCCTCATCAAAAATCAACAAATTCTAAAACCTCTAGATGTATCAAAATGATAGAAGTTGTATCGTCTGTCCATTTGAACCATTAATTTGATGGGCTTATTTAACATGCTTAGAGGTTTCAGAACTTGCTGATTTTTTGTGAGGATGACCATTTCAACATAGATATCATCTCCAAAAAAAATTTATCAAATTTGGAAGCCTCTATGTATGTTAATAGAGGAGCATACATTGAAGCCTTCGATGCATGGGCATACAAAGTCACGCTTATATATATATATATATATATATATATATATATATATATATATATATATATATATATATATATATATATATATATATGGGAATGCTTAGGTGCGGTCTGCGGTCCGCAGCCGTCCGATGCACCATTCCGTGCATCCGATGCACGCGGCCGGTGCATCGGACGGCTGCGGACCGCGGACCTGCCTTACCCGAATGGGTATGGGTATTGATAGGGGTAGGGTCCGATCCGAACCCGATTGATTGCCACCCCTACCAAAATCAAATCTGGACCATACAATCCAAACCTGAGAAAAAAACCTTGAAAGTTGGAAACCCTAGATCTGATGACCAGATTGCCACCAAAGTTGGAACACAACTTCCCCATCGGTAGATCTCCAACTCTATAAAATTTCGTTTCGATGGATCATAGCTATATCAAAACCTCTAATTATCAGCCTACTGTCCTTAAAAGCTGCAACTTGAACCAACTTCAAATCTGGATTGTGTGGTCCAAAACCTTATAGACACCCATGCTACCAAGTCTCATCCACATCCGATACTCGGATCTTCGTCAAACAACCGAAAACCTCATTGCTGCGTACAGATTCTAGACCTTACCAAACCCAAATCTTTCGCCTCGAGTGAGAACACATGCTTTTGGTAGAATCTTTTTACCCGACGTATATCACTGGGCCATGACCCGTTTTGGTCATTGCTTGGGGGGTCAAGTTTGTATCATCCAGTTGGGTTGGGTGTTTCAAGTGGATGTCGATTTTCAGTATTTATAAGGATGTTGATTTGTAGTCATTTTTTTCCTCACCACCTTTTGCTAGCTTTTGAAATTTGACATACGGATTGGCTAATTATAAGATAAGAACCATATTTTGGACTCTGCATATCTAAATAGGTTAATACTGCCTACTAGATAATACCCATTTGTTATATGAGGACTTTATTTGAGATTTTAATATCTAGATTCAACAATCTATTCTCTCCCTCTTCAATCAAGAACGCCTGCTCTTATGTAGCATTCAAAATGCCAACAGGTTTTCCTACGCCGATCGACCACCTTTCTCAACTCTTTGGCTACCCTTCCTTGGCCGTTTTCGTCTTTCGACTCTTTCCGTCCTTTATATTTGTCAGTAAGTCTTTATTCTCCTCATGCGAAGCACTTCAGAGATAGACCGAAGGTGATTCTAGAGGAAAAAGGATGGTGATCAAATGAAAGCTCCAATAGAAGCACTCCTCTTTCCCTCTATCTGCTCCATAAAGGAATCATCCCTAACTAGGAAAGAGGGTGTTTTGATGACTCTCCCTAGTCCCTCCCTTCCTCTTAATAAATTCCTTTTTGGATCGAGCATTTTATTCAAATCAAGTTAAGAGGGTCGGCTCGTCATACTTCCTAGAAACGCTAAGATATATATATCTGTAACTGAACTCCTCTAAATTGCATCCATTGCACCTCACACGCTGGCTGACACCGGGAAGTATCCCTGGTACCATTAACAGGATGTCTTCCATTTCTATGGAAATACCGAAGCCTTTACAATCTAGATTCCTTGATGGTGTCCACAATGTTCTGCAAATAATCTAGATACCCTCAGTGATTTTAAGTGAACGCTCATAGAGAAATATTTATATAGGTTGTTTAATGCAGAAGTGTAGGAGTGTGCTCTTTGTTTCTTTTTATCTTTCATAGTTCTTGTCCAAGTGGGTCTATGTTGTTATCACAACCTGAAACATCTAAGTTAAACCTAATTTTACTAAATGATTTGCCTGTAGTTCTACAAATGGTTTACAGATCTGGAATCGACTATGAAGTTAGAGGTAAGTTCTGACTATTCACTCTTTAAAAATACATTTGTGAATTTTGATGTAATTTCAAGAATGATGGATTGTTCATATTTTTTGTTGTAACAGACGGAGGAGAAGTATCGGCTCTATGTGAATACATTGACAGAACGCATTCAGATATGTGACGATATCCTTCACCAGGTAAGTTGTACCTTTTTTCTGATAAAATCAAATCCTTAAATGGACATTCTATGTAAATAACTTCTTATATAAATTCTTATTGCGATTACGTTAATCCCTTTATTACCTTATAACTGGTATAGATCTCTTCTTTTGTTTTAGTGCAGGTGGATGAGACCCTTAATATATTCAATGAACTACAGATGCTACATCATAATGTCGTCACAAAGACTAAAACTTTGCATGATGCGTGTGATCGATTAGTACGTATCTCTACCATCCTTTTCTTTCATTTCTTTTTCTGATTTTTCCTTCCCCTTTGTAAATTAATTGTAACTATAGCATTATAGATGTGTTTTGTGGCTATATAAATCTGCCATTGGCAATTGAAAATGGGGTCTTTGGCCTTCCCTTGTCAGTCGTTTTTCAAGCCTTGTAACTGCAATATTGATGCCTTTGTTTGCGGGTGCGCACATATAATAGGATCAGAAGATGGATTAGTGACAATTCTGATATTGCTATAAATTCATGGAACATGACAATCTGCTATGAAAATCAAGCTTTTTCCTTATTCCCAGAGGTATTTATGTCCCATTGTTTGCATTCAAATGTAGTTGTGACTTGTGAGTCTAGTAGAAATGAAAATCTTGACTAGATTTTTGAAGGCCGGTAGTGCATAGTGGTTAGTTGGCAGGACAGATGAGCCAGTCGATGTGGAAAATTAACAAGGGAAAGAAAACCATGAAATGAAGGAATATAGGGAAATTGAAGGGAAAATACTCTATTCTAACTGGCATGACGGGTATAGCTAAAAGCGTGGAGATGGATTTATAGTTTCGTTTAATGCCCACTATGCCAATAGATTTTATGTTAGAGAAGTTTTGGGAAATGTGGTCGTCAGCATGGGAAAGGAGACAAATAACAAGCAAAATCATAAAGTTTATAATGTGCAATGCGTACCGACCTCCATCGATTAGGTTTGTCCTGTAGCAATCTGTATCATATGGTGGTTGGATTGGTATGGTACAAATTGATGCACTGTGACTGTATATCAAACGTAACTGAACTCGTTGTTTACTACCCTGGAGCGTGCTCGGCGCAGGCCACTCCACACATTTTCTTTACTACCCTGAAGTGTACAACTGTTTTTGCTATTTTTTTCTTTTAAGTTTGATAGCGTGCTTTATAGTTTATAATGCACGTGTTATGCTCAATCAATCATATAGATCTAAGGGATCTTCATCAAACTCACACTTTTTTATTGATTAAAGTCATTTTTGGATAGTTTAGAAGAATATGTTTTTTTTTCTAAAGACGTCCCCTTGAAATATGGAAATTTGAAAATCAACAAATTTATACCCATCTAAAAGGGTTAAAATTTTGTTAAACTTTTGGATTGTGGCTAATCTACAAAGGACCCCAATCTGGACTTTCCTTTTGTCCTAATAATACTGATTTCTAATTTATTATAAACAATAATGTATTCTTGAAAGGCCATTCAGTTATACTATTAAAATTATAATGTACAAAATTACTTCACATTTTTCAAGTTAAAAATATCACATTTTCCAATATTCTAGGGTTAATAGCTTTCTTAAGTGAAGCTATTTGATGGTGTTATCATTAATCCATATAAACATCAATATATTTTTGTTTTGTTATTTGCATTTGTGAATTTGTATGCAATGTTATCTCCGAGGTGCTATGCTATTGACAAATACCTTTTAAGACTTGAGGGTAAATGTATTGCTAAAAAAAAAAGACTTGAGGGTAAATGTAATCATACATGACAATTATAAATTTCATACAAGACAATAATAATACCTGCAATGTTGTATGGTTTAGAATGTAGGGTTATAAAAAGAGCTCAAGCACACAAGACGAGTTTGACATAATTGAGGATGTTGAGGTGGAGCAGTGGATGTGGGACAAAATTATGTGGGATAGAGCGAGGAATGAGTTTATTAGGGAGCTGAGGCCCTCTGAGGAGGTCTCGAATTATTGTGGTAATGACAATAGAGGAGAGAAAGACCTAAAATCAATTGATGGAAGTTGTCAGAGAAGATATGAAATGGCTTTCAGTAATAACCTAGATATCCCTTATCAGAATTGACAGACAATGAAGGATCCATAATGTCGTTCACAAATAGATCAACTAAGTTTGATGGTTATGGTTGTCATCGGAGATACCTGAGTCAACAATCTTATGAGGAGGTACTGGTCTACGATCTTCTCTAGTAATGCCAAGAAATAGAAATTTTTAAAAAATGCAAGTATTGGTTGTAGAATTTGTTCGAAGTGCTACTTGTTGTCATTGGAGATACCTGAGTTCATGATGTCTTTGCACATGTGAGAGTACGAGACATTAGGTTGTCTTTCGAGTTCCCCTCTGGAGATCAGGATAGTTACATGTGTTGGTTGAGGATGGCACATCATTTAGAGTATGAGCATTGGTCAGTCATCTACACATCGAGAGCTACACGATCAATTCCTATAGAAGACATGGAAGAGGATGTTTTGGAGGAGACACTGCAAAGGGTGATGCAAGGAAGTAGGGGGCAATTTGTGTGGGAGGAGATGCCGTGAGCTTTACATGCGAAGGTAAGTACTGTCTGTGCATAAAGACCCTTCCAAATCGTGACAAAGAGTGTTAGACTATCATTGAGTTGATAACTTAGTAGGTTATTAGTGGTAGTTTCAGTTCACGGGGTTCTTGGAGATCTTTGCACCATTGTGTAGTGGATGTTTAGGCTTCCCATTATTACAATTCTATATAAGGTGGGGAACCTTATACATCCAAGTGATTAGGGCTACTCATCTATTTATCTATTCTATTTTTTAATCCTTTGATAATAATTACTATTTGTTCTTAATGCAAGTTTCTAAAATAGTGAAAATGCTGCATGTCAAAACTTGTTGAGTTGTGTTCTATTAGCTAATATGACACATTACGAGTTTGGGCTATATTTATTAGGATAATCATGCATGGTGTCAAACCTTGTTTAAAATGCTCTGATTGTCGTTAGTTGTGGGATTTGCAATCAAATTGTCAAGTGTAGAACTTGAAAGTTATGTTCCCTTTGTGGTACTTTGAAGTTCCAATCGAGCCATGTCATTGTAACAATGAGGCTGTAGAGAATCACCAGCACTACCACCACCACCGCTGCCACCATTGCCATGATCGACACATCACCACTACCACCACCATTGGCACAACACCACTGTAATGCACTAATATTTCAAGGTTTATTCAAACCGTATGATGGGGTGTTATAAGAAACAACTTAGTACTACAATTTTCATACGAATGGAGAGCCATTTTATTATTACCAAAAGGTTCATTACATCGTTTTTCCAACAAAATACATATAAAGATTTTCTCCAATTCTTCTTCAAGAGTCCTCTCTGCCATTCGTTGCTTCCAGGTAAGGTTTGTAGACCTGTCTCCAACTCCTTCCTTTGTAGCATAGCAAAAATGCGTTCCTCGTCATTAATATGTTTGCTCATGATAATTGTGCTTATCCATTCGTTCGTATTCCAACTCATCTCATGCTCCAGCCTAAACTCCTACATGGTTAGTGATGCAAAACAATGCAGGTGGACAGAAAATCAGTAGTTTAATTGTACTAGCAGTGTTTCGCTATGAATTAAAAGTTTCAGGTAGGAAGTTTTATTCAAGCCATCAATAGGGAGTTATGGATTTTTTAAAAGAAAACTACAATCATCAGGCAGTTCGATTTCAGTTCGAAGAATCTTAAAATGAATAATGCTTAAATTAAGAAACAAGAGTCTGTCCCGCAACATTAAGAACTAATAAACTTAACAGGCAGGTAGGGACGCACAACCTCACGAAGGTGGACAGCAGTGAGCAGTTGATAATACCCTAGAGACTCAATTGATGGAACCAGGACATACCTTGCCGGGGAGGGATGTCCTTACTGAGGAGACGACGACAGTGCGGGAATGACAACGTCACAAGCACGACGCAGGTAATGTGCTCCAAGTACTCCTCCGCGCTCTTCCTTTGTCGACCTAGAAATCGAGGAAGGAGGGTTGATGTCGAGGTATCCGTCTGTGTCCGAGATCATGCCGTGATCCGCGTTTGGGTCGGCCATGCCGACATGCTGAGGGAGAGGAGGGGAATTTTGGGTAGTCGGGTGCGGGTTATGAGGGTCGGTGAGGGATTCGGTGAGAGGAGGGGAGGGATGGGGTCGGGTCGGGTTGGGCTGCAGGACAAGAAGAGGGGCGGGGCTGAGTCGGGGAAGAGAGGGAGGAGGTGGCGGTGGCTAGGGCACGGGGCAAGGAAGTGGGAGGGGTGGGGGTCGGGTCAAGTCGGGTAGCAGCATAGAGAGAGGGGACGGGGTTGGGCGGCAGCGCAGGGAGAGAGAGGGGGGGTTGGGACTGGGCTCGGGGAGGGGAGGGGCTCGGGTCGGGTTGGGCCGCAGCACAGGGAGAGGGGCGGGGCTGAGTCGGGGAAGAGAGGGAGGAGGCGGCGGTGGCCAGGGCACGGGGCAAGGAAGCGGGAGGGGTGGGGGTTGGGTCGGGTCGGGTCGGATAGCAGCACAGGGAGAGGGGACGGGGTTGGGCGGTAGCGCAGGGAGAGAAAGGGGGGGGGGTCAGGACTGGGCTCGGGGAGGGGAGGGGCTCGAAGGGCCGGGTGGTGGTGGGTTAGGCCTGCGGGGCAAACGGGAGAGGAGGGGGTGGGGCGGTAGGCTGTGAATGGGGATTTGGGAATAAGGGGGTTGGGCTAGTGTTTCACACACCTAGCACAAACCTAGGGTTTCACACACCTAGGGTTTGGGATCGGGTTTCACACGCCTCACCCTGTTGTCACTCAACACAATAGTGGAGAAACATCTTTTTTTATTTCATTATTCAGTACCACAAATGAAGAAACAAGAGCCTTTATAAAGGCATACAACGACAGGTCCACTCGGCCAACATGCGAGGTGGGACTAAACACAAGTGCAAAAGATAAAGACACAAAAACAACATAGAATCGAGACGAAACAAATGATCACATCCACAAGCTAAGCTGGCTCCTCCTGTGTTGGTACACGTGCCATGGGTTCGACTCGAGGTAGATGTCCGCATCAGTTAGTATCCATAACATATTCATCTGTAGGTGTGAACCTCAACTACTAGCACATGCCCAGTAGGTTTGTGATTCACTTAATTATTCAAGTAATCAACATGTATAAACATATTATTCATAAGATTTAAGTTAAGTTTTAGTGTCAAAATTTCTGGTGGTCTTAACTCAACTGATATTTTGTCATTATGCACTGCTGGTCGGTAGTGGACTACCAATCCTACATATTCATATTTATTTTGCCGTCTTTTCTTTTTCTATTAAGTATGTATGCATTAAGTGCAACCGTGAACTTCTCTATAATGAAGGGACTGCCCATAAAGAAATAAGATATGGAGATACTTAATATGCATATGTATCACAAAGTGAGTTCATTACAGTTAAATTTTTAAAATTGGTTTAACTTGAACTTCAAGATCTGGATGAGATCTTCAAACTTATACTAACTTACCTTAGTTGATGACTACTGATCATTTTCATGATGCGAACTTTATAAGGTTCATCAGTTTGAATTTGAACTTCAAGATCTGGATGGGATCTTCAACCTTATACTAACATGCCTAAGTTGATGACTACTGAGCATTTTCATGATGCTAACTTTATACGGTTCATCAGTTTAATAATTCTGTCAATGCATCTGAAAAAACATGCAGTGTGATTAATTATACGTAAGTTTTTCCTTAAATCCTACAGAAAAAGGTGTTGAGCCTTCAATGTTTGAACACAAAACATGCTTGTGTGTGCTGTTTATTCTTTCTTGTTTTCTGGGACTTTTTTTCTTCTCTTTCTATGCATTCCATGTAATGTGTATGGCAATAGTGAGGTGCGTTAAGTGATGTTAGTTCTTAAAGAGAGCATTGGATCTGTTGCAATAATTTGTTACTATATAATTTTTTTCCTAATTTGTGTTGCAGTTGATAGAGAAGCAAAGATTGGTAGATTTTGCAGAGGCACTTCGGAGCAAGCTCAACTATTTTGATGAATTGGAGAATGTAATAAGATATGTCCGCGTAGAGTGTCTTTTGTTTATAATTTAGTATTTAATTGTTTTTTGTACTTTCTATCTCAACTGTATCTGTTATTCATCCTTTTTCAAATGGGCGTGTCAAATATTTTACAGTTTTAATCAAATATGCAACCCTTTTAGTCTGATGGCCACATCTCGTGTGTAGTATGGAAAATGAATCATGTACACACAAGCATCAAGTAGATATTGAATTTTAGAAATGAAAGTGGTTGAAACTTGAAGGAAGAAAAGTTAAATAAGTATGGCATTCCATTAGCTAGATTATTAATTTTTTTATAGTTATACTATTGTTATTATTGATGATATGGTATTTTACTCCATTTTAGGACTTGGAACCAATCCTCACATCAGTGGGTCAGGGTGTTATCTCTGTATAACTTCTCGTCATATATCCTGTCCTTCAAATTTTGTTTGTTCACTTTGCAAGAGTTAAATCCACTTGGTTATTTGTTCGATATCCGATTTTAGCTCCCTGAAACGAAGACTATCTGAAGTTGGAAGGAGTAATTTAGGCATATTTCTTTTTCACTCCTAAATTGTAATAAACTTATAATTATGAAGTCGCCTTTTGAATTCCCTAATTCATATACGATGTGAAATCTCTACAGATAAACTATCTTGCCTATTGAAGTAGCCTTTTGAATTTCCTAATTGTTTTGTTGGATGTTTTTTTTTTTTTTGAATTTTTTTTATGTGGATCATCTATCTATGGTTAGATGATCCTCCTTGCAAAAGAAATATTAAATTTGTAAACCTCTAGGGGAATCAAATAAGCATTTCCTATTAACGGGTGAAATAGACGGTTATAAACCGTCTACATGTTTGACCCTCCTAAAGGTTTTCAAATTTGATGATTTTTTGTGAGGATGATCATCTAACCATAGATAGATGATCCATAAATTTTTTTTTTTAAAAAAAACCTATAGGTCGGAAAGGACTTGCTAACCAATTTCGGTGGAAATAGGCTGGCGTTTGATTTCCCGTTTTCTATATATATATATGGAAAATAGAGCGTCCATACGTATAGAGGGAAACTTAACTCCATATAAAGTGATTTCATGACCTACGAGACTCCAGCGAAGGTGATTCTTTATCGAGAGTAATCACCTTATCTTAGATAAAACACATGCCAAAAATCAGCTCATTTGGAAAATTATAAAAGCATCAAATGTTAGAAGCTTTATCGGTTGTCCATTGTAATCATTAATTTTTAATATCATATTTGATGCCCCTAGAAGTTTCCAAATTTGCTGATTTTGGGCACGTGTTTTTCTCAAAGATAAGTTGATTATCCTCGAAAAAGATTTGACTTCATTGGAGTCTCATAGGTCATGAAATCACTTCATATGGAGTAAGTTTCCCTCCATACGTATATAGGGAAAAGGGAGCCTCTATACGTATGGAGGGAACCTTACCTACTTTTGAAGTGATTTCACGATCGTGAGACTCAAATAAAGTTGATTCTTTTTCGATGGCAATCACCTTATCGTAGATAAAACTTCTAGGAGTATTTGGCCCCTATAAGTTTCCAAATGTACTGATTTTTGGCATGTGTTTTATCTAAGATAAGGTGATTATCCTAGAAAAAGAATCACCTTCTTTGGAGTCTCATGGGTCATGAAATCACTTTAAATGGATGTATGTTTCCCTCCATACGTATGGGGGACTCCCTTTTACCACACACACACATATATATATATATATATATATATATATATATATATATATATATATATAGAGGACGGATCACCGGCGGGACGTCCCGCAGCGGTATCCTGCGGGACAAAATGTGAGCCGTCCGATTGCGATCGGTGTTAACGCGTGGATTCTGTGCGGTGGGCCGGGGGGTTGTACGGGCCGTCCGATCATCCGATCAAACGATCGGAATTCACCCAAACCACCGACCATCGCTGTTACTGTGGCGGGCACAGTAACAGCATTTCGGTGGAGGGGTTGAATCCCGGCCGTCCGATCGTCGTGAATCGAACGGTAAAAATCCTTTCCGCCCCGGTTAAAAGGTATAGCCGTTCGATCGAATGATCGAACGGATGAGATCCATGTGTAAACAAATGAATAGGACAAAAAATCATCATTATTTTTTGTCCTATTCATTTGTTTACACATGGATCTCATCCGTTCGATCATTTGATCGAACGGCTATAAAAATTAACCGGGGCGGAAAGGATTTTTACCGTTCGATTCACGATGATCGGACGGCCGAGATTCACCCAAACCACCGAAATGCTGTTACTGTGCCCGCCACAGTAACAGCGATGGTCGGTGGTTTGGGTGAATTCCGATCGTTTGATCGGATGATCGGACGGCCCGTACAACCCCCCGGCCCACCGCACAGAATCCACGCGTTAACACCGATCGCAATCGGACGGCTCACATTTTGTCCCGCAGGATACCGCTGCGGGACGTCCCGCAGGTGATCCGTCCTCTATATATATATATATATATATATATATATATATATATAAAATTTGTGTAACCATGTGCTTATGACGTTCTTTGTGAAGAGCTACTACTGCCTTCTTTATGTAAAATAGAACATCTTATTGATTTTCCCTTGATCTTAATATATCCAAATTGAAATTATCTGAGGGACAAGCACAGATATCTTGGTTTCTTGTTTTATTCCATTGCTAAATTGCATGCTTTGTACAGGTTTCTACCAATTTTTATTCTCCAAATTTGAATGTTGGGAGTGGACAATTTCTTCCTTTGCTCAAACGACTTGATGACTGCATTTCGTAAGTTAAATTCATCTTCATCACTTGTAGTCTGGTTATATCCCTATATTCTTGTCATCGACTCACACTATAGCACGTAAAATCTCTCTCTATTTGAAGAACTGCAAACTTTGATTTAATGTCTCTTGTGCCAATAGGTATGTTGAAAGCAACCCACAGTATGCTGAATCCAGTGTTTACTTGCTCAAGTTTCGACAACTCCAGGTACTTGAATGTCATAACACATTTGAAAGTTGGTTATAATGTATGGTATCTTCTAGAACAGTAAAGCAGTTTGTTCTACTGAGATGTTGATCTTCAAACAGGATGTTCTAATGTTCTTTTGTGCAGTCTCGAGCGTTAGGTATGATTCATTCACATGTGCTTTCAATTCTTAAAGGTGCTTCTTCACAGGTAATTTTCTTTCTTCTCAGTATTATCTTTCATTTTGAATTGCTTTTACCACTGAGAATTCATTTCTGACAAAAGCAGAGTTTGTGGACTGTAACTTAATGTGATCATTGTAGGTGCAAGCTACTATTCGGGGCAATAGTTCGAGCAAAACAACTGTTTCAGAGGGTGTGGAAGCGTCCGTCATCTATGTTCGTTTTAAGGCAGCTGCTAGTGAGGTATGCATTCTTCATTTCTTTCACAGCTTCTAATATGTAGTATAAAAACTAACAAAAATCATTAAGCTTTGAAGTTGGTATTTTGTTGGTTGATAATGTTATGGAAATCACATCTCCGACTCTTGCAACTGCAAATAGGTCATGGCATCACATCTTTCTTCTTACTGACTAGATTGCTAGTCTTATATAAAGTAGAGATGAGATGCTATAATGCATATTAATGATTTGCAGCTCAAACCCATATTGGAGGAGATTGAAAGTAGATCTTCTAGGAAAGAATATGCCCAGATTCTTAAAGAGTGCCAGAAGTTATACTGTGAGCAGAGACTATCCTTGGTGAGTTGATGGCAGTTGTGACTTGTGACTTGTGAGTAGTTGGTTCTATTTATATTGAATTTTTCCTTGGCTACGTTTTAAATTTCCAGAACACTATGCTTTATAGGTAAAAGGTATAGTGCAGCAGCGGATTTCTGACTTTGCAAAGAAAGAAGCATTGCCATCATTGACTCGGTCTGGATGTGCCTACCTGATGCAGGTGAATTGAATTCTGATTCTGTATAGCAAAGTGTCCACAATAGGGGTTTATAAAGAAATTCTTTGAATTTCCATCCATTCGGACCATCTCCAACTTTATTCTGTAAAACCACATAGTTTTGCATGATCTAGTTCCTAGAGAACTACTAGTGTCATTGTTTTGGAGTATCAAATGCTAGTGGCAAACTGGGAACTAGTTTTGCAATGGAAGTGATGTGCCAGTTTGTAAATCTTATAATGATTGACCTATGTTATTAGCTAGCAAAATTTTGAAATAACACCGAGTACTGACATATATTTTATTTACTCATACCCATTTTCTGGAGTTATACAGTTAAAATAACTCATTAAGTAGCATACACCCAGAAACTTTTGATGAAATTCTAACAAGCATGGAGACTCTGAATAAGTGATAAATAATTCTGGTGTCATATGGAGCAGAAAATTATCCATGCATCCAAATGCCATAAATGTGAAAAATAACCACTCATGAGTCATGACCATTTTAACTATGGCACTGTGTCATAATGGAAAAAACTTCCAATTACAATTGATATATACCCAAGTAGACATGAATTGCTAAGAAGGATTCATAAAGCCGACCCCAAGCAGATGGGACATGGATTACTGGTGTAATGATGTTGCACTGTTTTAAGGCCCCATCTTCCCATGCTGAAGTTGGCTCTAAACTTTCTACTTTGAGTGTAATTGTGTGGGAAAATTAATTCACAATGTTATTGCAAGGATGGTATTTGCTCAAAAAAGTTTACAATTTTAGTAACCCGGTGATTGTAGCTTTAAAGTTATCCTTAGTAGACAAACATATGGAACTTTTAGAACTATGATTTTAAATTATGTTTTAAAATTTTGAATCTTATTATGGAAAAGTTGTGCCTTTTTGTATATCATAATGTTTGTTTTGTGTGTGTGGATAGAGAGAGAGAGAGATGACAAATCCTTAGAAAGTAGGACACTTACATGCCATATATATATATATATATATATATATATATATATATATATATATATATATATATATATAGGGAAAAGGGATGCTGGACCTGAGGTGCAGCGTCGTTGCTGCACCTCAGGCATTGTTTGACCATCCTAGAAGTTTTGGAATTTGATGAAATTTGGTGAGGGTGTTGTCTAGGGTAAGATGATCATCCTCACCAATTTTCATCAAATTCCAAAACTTCTAGGGGGTTCAAATGGTCGAAGCAAAATCAGCCATCCGTAGTCACCGTTAAAATCTGCAGATTTTGCTTCGACCATTTGACCCCCATAGAAGTTTTGGAATTTGATGAAAATTGGTGAGGATGATCATCTTACCCTAGACAACACCCTCACGAAATTTCATCAAATTTCAAAACTTGTAGGGGGGTAAACAAGCGAGAGGTGCAGCAACGATGCTACACCTCGGGTGCAGGCTCCCCACCCCCATATATATATATATATATATATATATATATATATATATATATATATATATATATATATAGGCTGGGATGGGATACTCTTATCCGTCTTATGGTTACTAATGAAATTACACACAGGTCTTTCACCTACATAAATGTTTCAGAATTTGCTGATTTTTTTTTTGGCCGTGATATTTATGAAAAGTTGATCATCCTCACCAAAAATCGTAAAATTCCTTCAGCGAGGGTGTCCACATTCGGCAGGGGCACATATAGATTACACACTGTGAGTGCTATCTTTGTGTTTTGTTGTTTGTGCGTGCTTTTGCATGTTTACTCACCACAATAGTAAGCACGAAAGCTCTATGTTGTACTTATCATCCTCATGAAGTTGCAAATGTTTGCATATGAAACTTGAACGCGGCACGTTACCAATACCCAGAAACAGGGACACGACAATACTCATGTAAGGGTAGATTGCATGACAATCGCACTAACATAGGCATATTATTTTCATGCTTGTCTGTAGGTATACATCCATACGTAATTCACATGTATATTAGACTAAATTGAAGGCAGAATTGTAAAATTTATGCACTCTGTCCTAGCTGAAAGGATGAGATTCAAAGGCTCAAAACTATTTTTGATAATAATTATTTGAAAAATAGAAAAGGTAAATAAATTGCTTTTGTGTTAGTGTTTGGTCAAGAGCTTCAGGAAGTATTGAAGCGGCAACTTGTAAGAATAATTATCATGATTATGATCACTGATTCCCTATTATGTAGCGTTGATGTAGAAGACTGCTCTATATCATAGGGAGAACAGATTGTGCACTCCCAAAGTCAGACACGGATCCCAGATTCTTGCCTTAATTACCCATTCTTGGCAGTTGAGAGGGGGAGGGGGGGTCTTTTTTATTGTAGATATAATCTCTACTCGACAAAGTAGTCTGCTATGAAGCCTAACATTACTGCTTGACATGTTCTAGATGGCAACACAGCTAGAGCTCTTGATCCTGAATTTCATATTGCAACTATGGTCCACGCTGCAGAAAATTCATATGCTATAGCTTTTCTCTCATCAATGCATACATTTTTATATTGTGCTTTAGATGTGATACTTTATGCATTTTTCTCTCCATGAGGGAACATTATCTTGGTTAACCACTTTGTGTGTGTGTGGATTTCTCATGTTGTACCTTTACTTATATATGTACTTGTACACATTCCAGGTTTGTCAGCTTGAGCATCAACTCTTCGATCACTTCTTTCCGTCATCTTCAAAAGACATCTCAAGTTTGGCTCCTTTACTTGACCCTCTGTAAGTTATGTGCCTGCTCCTATGGTATACGGTATACCTCGCTTGTAATTGGCATGAATGTACATGTGAAAACATAATTTTACATGAAGGCAGTTACATGCTTTAATGATTGGAAAATCATCCTCAGCAGTGAGCATTGCGATTTTTAAAAGTAGTAATGTGGAGCTAATACATTAATCAAAGCCATTCTGAACCACACAGTCTTTTTTGTGTCGGTCATCATGATTAGAAGTTTAGAATTAGAATATGAGCTTTTTCCTTGGTTTGATTAAGTATCTCATGTATTACTGGTCTAAGTGGAAGTCTGCATGATTATCAAAGAAGACAATTTCTGAACCTGAATTGATCAAGTAATTGACATTTGGAACTTTACTTGTATGGAAAACCTGTAAGTTATGGTGCCTTGTACTGCAGGGGATGGGTATGCTTTGATATTAATTGATGAATGAGAAGGTACCATTTGATGTAGGTACATCGATACGCCATCTATAATAGAGAAGAATGAACTAAATTTGGCTCTCTGAAATAGAATTAGCAATGCTGGAATAATTTTAATTAAAATCTAAACTGATTACAATGTGTGGACCTCTTCTTAATAGAAAAACACTTAATTGTAAGACATACCTTCTCTATAATAAAATCAGCAATGCTGAAATAAGTTATTAAAATATGAATTGATTACAATGGGAGGATCCATCGACCTTAATCCTACACCTACTAGGAACAGTATCCAAGACTTTTGTACAGAAATATTGCATTTTTTTATTACTGTTTGCAAAAATTAAAGTTAATAAAAGAGAAATAAAGGTGTAAGGAAAATACTTTAGTAATGCATTCTTGTGATTTTGGGCCATAGATGGCTAGAAAGAGCACTTGGAAGAAACTGAACACACGGGCAAGCGGAGTAGAACAGCCCCACAGAGAGAAGAAATGAGATATCTTCTGTTGCGAGAGGGCCCTGGGAAGAAGAAAACCCGCCTTCTTTCCCGTGGACTATTCGAACTGGATCCTATTTCCTTTACTATTTTGTTCCTTAATCAACCTTATTTTCTTATTTAATCACGATTGTCTCTTAACATTTATTTTCTAATTATGCCTTATCCGAAAAACTAAAATACCCTTTCTTTTTACCCAAGTTACAAGGTTGACCCATATTGCTGGAAAATATTTGAAGACAAACACAGAAAGTTTAACGAAAATAGAAGAATCATGTAGAAATCTCTAAAATTATCATTTTGATTCAAAATTACCTACTAATGCTGCTTAATGATATTAGGTCTTCGTGGGGAAATGGTGACGCAAGACGGCTTCGGTTCATGCGTGAAAGTGCTGAAAGCACATTCATGTGGCCTTTAATTGACAATTTAGACTTAAAATTTGGCACTTTAAGTGTCCTATAGACGAGTATTTTGATTGCCCTATGAATGCTAATGCATAAGATTTCCCAGTAGCGAAATTTCAACTCCATTAAGGTCTGGATGTAGCTCGTAATTCTGAATATGTTGATGATAAACACCATTGTTCAAAGATCACTCTAACTCCACTTTTGTTGGCGGAATACATAAATTCACTTTGGTTTTGCTGCTCTACTTGAATTTACAAACTAGATGCTACAGAAAAATTGGGATAATGAACAATGTGCGATTGAATGACGTAGATTCATCTTCTTTGTCCTGGAGAATTCGATTGAATGAGGTAGATTCATCTTCTTTGTCCTGGAGAATTCCATCAATAGGCAGAACCGGAAATCCACCTATGCATGACCCTTCATCTAATTTTGAATCATCCTTAGTGACAATTTCAGAACTTGAAGTGTCAATCTTTGGAGAATGATCATTTATGATGCTCACTATATGCTTCAATTTCACTCATCTATCTTTGATCTCTTCTTTCAAAATAGAAACTGACATAAAATAATTTGAAAAAACTACTTGATAGTTGATATAGGCATACCTTTTCATATTCTCGCAAAAGTATCCATGACGAGAACCATATTAGCTGGTGATACTATCTTCATGAGCTTTATGAGAACTTCTGGTATATGATTAGTATTGGTGATCTTCAAACAATCTACATGGCTTTGTTATGAACACCATGCATGGCTTTGGCTTTATATTGATTGCCGGCATGGATTTGTAATGAACACCATTGCAATATGACATGTTTGTTTAAGAGTCAAACTCTTTGATAATTCTTTTGGCTCTAGAAATTTACCATAATATGGGACTTGCTTCAATGGCGAGTACCTATTTGTGATTACCATCACTGGCTCCTCCTTGGGCCCTTCGAAGAGTGTCCTCTACATACTTTTTCGTTGGCGCATCGATACGTTCCTCCATGGGCTTTTTCTTGTGCTCCTCCTTGATTCTTCCTCGGATTTTGCTTCTGGACCAGTTTTGGAGCTTTCTCTGTTTTTCTTCACAGAATCATCTACAAGTATCTATTTGGACTCTTCGTTGAAGAGAAAACTCCAATTGATAATTGGAGACTCTCTTTGGGTGTCATTTATGGAGATGGATCCTCTATCTTCCTCGGAATTCCCTTTCGTGAAATTGAGGGTCTTGGTCCAAGGCAAACGATAGATGTGGTACCCCGTTCTTCTGACATTTCATGTTTTAGGTTCTAGATCTCTCGTTGGAGACAATCCACGTGAGGTTGCATATTGAAGAATTTTGTTGATTCACTTAGACGATATGATGTAGGCCGGACCATAATTTTCTTTAAAACTTTATGTATCTTTATTTTTTTAAAATTTTATTACGTTGTAATTGTCTTGGCGTCGAGGTTGTCCCACCATTAAAAAATAAATAATAAAAGTGTGCGTGAGCGGGTCACTGAGTTAGGATGCTTGAAGCCCGAGCCCAACTCAAAACTTCACCCAAATCCACCCCAACCTAACACGTAGTCACTATTCATTGGACTGTGAACAGCACCTACGGTACTGTTCACATGAATAGCATCCGGCACTGTTCATTCCCCCTTGTTTCTTCTCTTTAATTCCCTCTCTTTCTCTCTCCTCTTTGTTTGAGCAAATACATCCCCTCTCTAGAATCCTTCCAAATATATTCCCCTTTTATTAATCTTCCACCTCTTAAGATACATTGAACCTTTCCTAAACCACTCTTAAATTCTAATGCATTCCCCCTCCCATTCCTTGAATACCAAGAATCATAACTCATCGCAAGACTCGAGGACCATAAAGAAGCCATTAATGCGATGACCCTTCATGTGCCATATCCACTCCTATATAAACCCATTCCATCCATAAAATAAGGAGTAGAAAGTGGATTGAGAACGTTTGGAGAAATGTTTCGGTGTTTGTTATCCTTTCCCCTCTAAACCCTGTGGATTCCGGTGTTCTTCGTCTTTCTTCTAACCTTCTTCTCGTCTACAAATCTTTACCCATATACCCTTTCACTCCTACACAAGTGCCTCCCTTGGACTTATTATATATCTTGCATTTTCATCTTTATTCGTGATCTTAAACCTCCCCTTGTAAGATGATTCCCACAAACTTGCTTCTGCCAGTTATGTACAACCTGTCCAGAGTATTTGAGCATCCTACTCGGTGAGCATTGAGAACTCGTACTTTTATTCACGATATATATGTGCTCGTGTGTTTGTGGGAAATTTAGGTTGCATTACGTTAGGTTGGATGAAAGGGTTGCAACCTACGGACCTTTTGAAGCCTTTTGGACGCATATGGGTATCTGGAACTCATATTTTGTTTCCTGTCCACCACAGGGAAGCAAGCAAATCCGTAGAAGTTTTGCACACAACGATGGGCCTTTTTCCAAATATTAAGACTAGAAAGATTTTCCAATCTCCGAGGATATTTTTGACAATGTCCAAGCAAGAAAAACTTATAACTAGTGAATAAACTAATCCAAAAACAAAGTACAAGCATAATATATCAAATGAGCCACCAAAATGCAAAGAAATGTTGCTCTCAATGGCTCAAGTAAGACGTGAAATATCTGAACATCAATGCTAGCAAACAAGTAGGAATGGAAAAAAGTGTACCCGTTGTGATCGATCTGTGGGAAAGCTCCTCGAGCATTGTTGTAAAGTTCCAAAACCGCACATCAATCCAAATAACAATATGTTTGGTTGGTAGGAGTTCCAACTAGTTGGAACTTGGAACTACCACTGCATGAGTTCAACTATAATGTAGTTGAAACTCTTTGTTTGGTTGGTTATAATTTCAATGGTGGAGTTCCAAAATAATTGTTTGGTTCAATGGAGTTGTAGTGGTGGTCGGTGTTGGCAAACATTGGCTATGGCAAAGGGTGGTGGTCGACGATGGTGGTCAGCGACGATGGCGGGTGGTGGTCATAGTTGTCAAGGTGCTAAGACAAGCTAAGGAGCCTGTAGGGCGCCTTCTCCTTGGTACTTAAGCGCGCCTAGGTGTCGCCTTATTCAGTTTATATATAGGTATATATAATATGCATAAGACTTTGTGTAATGTTGTACAGTAATATGACGAATAGGCGATGAACATCACATGGATATTGAAATGAATATATATTGTATATATGATTCAAGTATGGATTGCATTTCAGCAGAGATCACATATCGAAGAATTTACATCTGATGTATTTAATTTTTATAGAGAAAAGTTGGGTACAATCAACTTGATCTGCAAGCAGATAGGCATGAATTTATCAACTTTTATTGTCTTATTTTGTATTTTATGTTAATATTAAGTATGATCTATTAACTTATCAAGTATTTAAGTGGTTAATGTTAAGTAAATTAAGTCTGAAGTGGTTGGGTGGGACTCTTGGGCACTTGGCCGACGTATGGTGCGGTCCATCCATGCACATGTATTAGGCACACACCTGATATAGTGAGCCTAGGCATGCCCAAGTAGCATTAAGCATGCCTAGGCATGCGCCTTATGCATATCAATTAAGCGCACCGGCTTGACCCTTTCCAACCGCTTAGTCATCTAGGTGCTAGCTTCATAACTATGGTGGTGGCAGACAATGGTGGTGTGCAGCGGCCGGTGCTGGCTAACAGTGGTGACCACCGACGGTGGTTGGTGGTGGTCGACAGTGGCCAGTGGCGGTGACATGTAGTGGTCGTGGCTGAAGGGGGACTAGTTTGACCTCAGTCAAAGTGAGGGATTGTACTCACCTCAATTTTAGAGTTCGAAGTTCCAACCCCACACTTTCTATAAGAGTGAATAGTATTGGGGGAGTTGGAACTACACTATGAGTTGGATCATCCAACCAAACAACAGGGTTTATCGAAGTAAGAGATTAAGTGGAGGGAAAAGGAGTGACTAAGAATAGAGGGGAAGAAGCAAGATGATTCAAAGAGGGAAAAAAAAGAGAAATGGTGCAAAAATTGGCACTTAGGGAATTCCCACATCAATTAGATGCAACGATACTCATATGTTTCATTCATGTGGGTTTAAGTTGTGGCCAAAGCAAGTTTGGATCCAAAATTCAATTGACTTAATAGATGCTGGATCTAAATAACTTAAATTAAAGTCCAATTATGGACTGAATTTAAGCCCAATAGGGGGATCCAATGGATCGGATCTAATCACATAAGATTGGTACTAGACTGACCGACCGAGAGCAAATCTAACATAATCTAAATAGGACACATATGCTAATCATGGTCGATGCATGGTGGAACATCACCCACACTTGGGCTAATATAGAATGAAATATGGTCGTCCGATCGAGGCCCAAAGATATTTGTATGAAGGCTAATAAAAAAAGAAATCCATCTATACCCCGAAAAACATAAAACTAACATGGACATTTTTTAATTTTGTTAGGAGTAAGGTTTAAAATTGCGGTATCGGTTGTCCCCGAATCGGTATGTACCGGCCGGTACGGACCGGTCGATACGGACTGATACCGATTGAGGAAACCACCCCCTCCCCCTTCAAAAAAAATCATGTCGATACATGTCTGAACCGGCCTATTCGGACCGGTACATACCGGTACCGGCCGATACAGGCCGGGTATCGGGATCGGGTGTAGTATTAGTCTTGAACTGGGCAAAACCGGTACGTACCGGCCTGTACTTACCGGTATCGGCCGAGATTTCAAACCCTGGTTAGGAGGGGGCAAAGCAATCAAAATATCCAATCTGCATTATTAATCTCATCATGAGCTGCTAGTTCTTATTCCGAACCCTGTCAACTCTTTCTGTTGGACTCATATCCACATGATTCCTTGCGTTGATCTTTCGTATCCGCACTCGTCTTCCCACCATGGATTCAGGAAGATCTTATTCATTATTGAACTAGAAGAAAACTCCCTATGATACCAAATATTGCAAGAGAAAGGTATGCCCTGATACCAATTGAAGGGAAACTGTACTGATTGATACATGTATATCAACGCTCTATCCAGAACAGAAATTTGACTCTCTTAAATAAAATCACTAATGCTGAAATGATTTTATTAAAATATGAATTGATTATAGTGTGAGGGCCCCTCCTTAGGTAAGAAAAAAAAAATACTTAATTCTAAAGCACACCTTAATCTACACACCTAATAAGAAATTAATCCAAGATTTCTGTTAAAACTTTCTGCATGTTTTATACAATTTAAGACAATAAAAATTAGAAAAGAGGAAGAAAAGTGTAAGGAGAGGACTTTCTTCAAGGAAAATGATACTTGGAATGGAACACACATTTGACACATGAAACAGAACACATCGACGTGGCGTGCTTCGATCAAACAGATGGTGCATCGAAAAAAGCACTGTCTACTTGCTGATGCATGCAACATTGCACGTGTCTTGCTTTGTATGTTGGAAGTATGTCTGAATAGCAACGCTCTTACATTAATCATGCCTTACTTTCGATTATGGACCATAGGTAGCTAGAAAAGAGTCATTGGAAGAAACCAAACACACGAGACGATAACTATTCCTGTGGGGAGAAGAAACGAGATCTCTTCTCACTCTTGGTAAGGCCCACGAGATGAAGAAATCCAGTGTCTTCTCCCATGGATTATTCTGATTGACTCATGTTTCCTTGACAATTTTGCCCTTTAATTAGCCTTATTTGATGATTTAATTAAGGTGATTTGATCTCCTCATACAACATTTGTTTCCTAATTAACTCTCATCGAGAGGATCAAAATACCCTTCCCTTTTACTCAAATTATAAATTAGACCTATAATGCCAGAAAAACCTGAAATAAAGTCCTAGAAAAATCTTAAAAAATAAGAAAAATAACTATAACCTCCAAAACTATCAGATTGAAACGACCTACTAATGACAACTAACATCACCTAATCAGGTCTCTGATTGACTCAATAGACTCAAAGTACTTTAAGTTCCCTGTAGCTAAGTACGGTGATTGCCTTATGGGATGCCCATGCATCACCTTGATTCCACATGCTTGTGTAATTTGTACATTGTGAGGGCTTTCACCATTAATATTGACAATTGGGTACAAGTGAGAAACCGACATCAATGCTTAGTAGTTAGTGCCTTTAAGAAGTTAGAGATTAATACCCTTGAATGAATATTGTGTTAACTTATATCAAAATGTTATATAGGACGTTTTTTGGCATAAAATTGGAAACAACATTAATGAATAGAGGTTGGTGTCAAGCAGACCACCCTTGTAAACTCTGCATTATCCTTTGGGGATCTTATTGATTTGATCTTATTGGTTACAGAAACAATCCTAGAGTGTTGATGTTAGATTGAGAGCCGGTCAATACACTTGTGAATTTTGACTTTTCTTTATAGTTGACCGGATCTCGATGGGTTCGGAGTTGGATTATGATGATTTTAGGTTAATCATGATCCATAGCCAAATCCATTTTGATGGAGCAAGGGTTGCTTACTCGTTGTATACAAATACTTTATGTTTCTATTTATTACATACTTCAAAATTTTCGAAGGCCTTTTCTTTCATATGTAATGGTTTCACTCTTTATGCCTATAGAGGCTTCTGGAAATTTACTCATGTTGTTTTACTGTTCCATGTTCTGTGAGCAAGAGTTGCATTTCCATTAGGATCATTTAACTATTTGAGGATTTCCTTCAATGTTATCTTATTATGTTATATTGTTATGACTTTTATAAACTGTCCAATTTTGTAGGTGCACATATTTGTACGATACACTACGCCCTAAACTTATACATGAAGCGAATCTTGATTGTCTTTGTGAGCTTGTTGACATCCTCAAAGTCGAAGTCCTAGGAGAACAACTTAGTAAACGTGGTGAGTCACTTGCAGGATTACGTCCCATACTACTAAGAATTTTAGCAGATATTCATGAGCGGTTGACATTCTGTGCTCGGACCCATATTCGTGATGAGGTATTCCCTAGAGAAGTCTACTTCTTTTCAAAGTTCCCCCGTTTGCCTTCTGCATTTATCTCGTTATGGTTGATTTCTTACAACTTGATGGCATATTTTTCTAATATGGTTATTATTTGTAATTTTACTTCTAGTTTTTGATATTTTATCATTTGATCATGCTTATAGATAATACATAATTCTTTTGAATAAGAATAAGCAAATGATGACGTTCATGATAAGTAAAAAAGGAACTCAAAATTCCCTTCTATCATGCATCCTTTAGAGACGACACATTGTATCTTTTGATTATCCATAGTAATTCTGAGGGATCGTGAGAGAAACATAAAATTTCTACATCGGTAAAATTACTATGCTTGTAAATTGCCAGGATATCTCAATGTGCGACTTTTCAGGACAATAAATCACTTTTGGAAATAACTGGACTTCAAACACATAGCTAGACAAAAAAATAATTTTGGTCCATGCATTCATTGTAATTTACTTTCTGATATGGTTTCCTTGGTTTCATTGTCAGTCTCAGCTTTTCTTTTATAATTGATCTTATCGATTATGTGAAATCATTATCTAAAATAAAACATCAACTCTTCACGTCACCTCTTGGAAAGCCGATATGGAAGAACAAGAAAACCAAGTGAAAACGTTAAAAAAGATGAAAACCACACATTCTCACAACCTCCCACTCTGGTTATAGTTCTGAAACCTCTAAGCATTTCAAGTAAGCTCATCAAATTAACGGTAAATGGACTGTTGATAAATCTTCTAACATTTTGATGGACCTAGATGCTTAAGAATTTGTTGATTTTTGGTGGATATGCTATCTATAGCAAGATGATCACCCTCATAAAAAATTAGCAAATTTTGAAACCTCTAGGTGTATCAAATGATAGAAGTTGTATCGTTTGTCCATTTCAACTGTTAATTTGATGACCTTATTTGAAATGCTTAGAGGTTTCAGAACTTGCTGATTTTTTTTGAGGATGATCATCTCAACATAGATATCTTCTCCAAAAAAATTAGCAAATTTGGAAACCTCTATGTATGTTAATAGGCCTTCAATGCATGGGTATACAAAGTCACGCTCTCCCACACACACACACTAGTCGTGCCGATCGACACGCAGCGGGCGCCTTCGGTGCGGCACGCATGCCCGTGCCGATTGGCACGAAGCGGGCATCTTCGGCGCGACCAAATCTCCCCTCCCCCCCCGACCAACAGCCCCCCGACGCACCCCCAGAGAGAGAGATCGTGTGGAAGAGAAAAAGAGAGATCGGGGGAAGATAGAGAGAGAGAGATCAGGGGAAGAGAGAGAGATGGAGATGGGGATGACAATTTTGGACCCGACCTCAACACAAAATTAGTGGGTCTGGGATTTGGTTTAACGGGTTCGGGTCGTAAACGGGTCGACACAACACAACTAACCCGTTTAGTAAACGGGTCGGCTTCGGGTTTTGTCTCCGACCTGTTTAAAAATCAATTGATCAGGTCGGGTTTGTGATGGCTTCAATAGATGACTGCGATGGCTTCAATGGGTTGGGTCTACTATGGTTTAAACGGACAGCTTCAATGGAAGGCTGTGATCAAGATAGAGAGAGAGAGAGATTGAGGGAAGAGAGGCGGAGAAAGAGAGAGAGAGAAGGAAGAGAGAGAGAGAGAGACGAAGAGAGAGAGAGAGAGAAAGAGAGAGAGATCGCGGGAAGGGAGATATAGATGGATAGAGAGAGACAGAGAGAGATGGGGAGAGAGATTGGGAAAAGAGAGGAGGTTTGCGCTCTTTAACAGATTGCTGTGATAAAGAGAGAGATTTGGGGAAGAGAGAGAGACAAAGAGAGATTGCAGGAAGAGAGATGAGAGAGATGGAGAGATAGAGAGACGGAGGAAGAGAGAGATTGCGGGAAGAGAGACGAAGAGAGAGATTGGGAGAAGAGAGAGAGAGACATGAAGAGAAAGAGAGATCGCGGGAAGAGCAAGCGATGAGGAGAGAGAGATTGTAGGTTTTATAGGAGAGGGGGAGAGTTCTCGGACGAGACTGGGTACACGGAGGGCTGCGATGGGTTGCTGGGTACACGGACAACTGTGATGGGTTTTAAGAGAAGAGAGAGACGGAGAGAGAGAGATCGGGGGAAGAGAGAGAGACGGAGAGAAAAATTTGGGGGAGAGAGATAGATCGCAGTTTTTTTAGGAGAGTTCTCGGACAGGGCTGGGTACACGGAGGGCTGCGATGGGTTGCTGGGTACACGGACGACTGTGATGGGTTTAAGAGAAGAGAGAGACGGAGAAAGAGAGAGACAGGGATAGAGAGAGAGAAATTGGGTGAAGAGAGAGAGATTGGGGGAAGAGAGAGTGGGCCTGAGTGCAATTATGGGGGAGGAGGGACCATGTATAAGTGGCAGCCCTAGGAAATTATCCATTGGTAGGAAAAACGCGTGAACAATAGGTTTAATACCTAATGCGTCCTTAATTTTTTACATCAAAGCCCTCCAAAATATTACAGAGTTTTATTTGTTTACAATATGGTCATTCGTTCATTTATATATTCTTCTCCTCAATCCCACCCCTCCATCTTAACTCCATTCAATCTCATCCGTTCCTCCCTACCCAAATGAATCGCACTCACCCTTACATCGGCATGCTCTTTTTTATCTGAGCCTTTATGTATATAATCGGACGGTCTGAAATATCTATGGCATAGTGGCACGCTTGTAAATAAAACGAACGCGCTGTGATATATATATTTCATGTAATTAACTCATTGTCATCAATATCTTTATCCAATGAGTATATGTCGGGGAAGCTTCCATCATGAACTCCCTCCACTTCCTATATGTTCGCATCTTCCTTTTTAGGGGTCTATCTGACTGTCTTACTTTCACCTTTATATTTACATGTACATAATTAAATGTGGAGATTTAGAATTATGAGTCATATAGTTTTTGTATACAAGTTGCTCCATTTGGGTGTAGTGCCCAACTAGTTGGGGCGAAAAAGCATGCCCTCAGATCTAGGGGCGTGCGCCCGGCCAGTTAAGCGTATGCCCAGATGGAGTCTTACCTCGCCTGGAGATGAGCCTCAGGTGTCGTTTAAAACTCTGCATACAAGTATTGGAGTTGCATGATATACCGGCAAATAAGGCCCGTCATGCCCTTCTTAAAAAATGTCCTATTTTGCAGAAATTTAAAAGCAACATTAGGAGCTGGACGAATGGATTACGCTAGCTAGTAGCTAACTAGCTATATCCATTAACATTCCTGTAATGTAATTTTTTTAAGCAGATGGTAAAACATTAAATGTTTTATAGGGTTTGGTGAAAGTTTATATTTCTTCTATAGTCCAAATAAAGTTTAAAAACTATAACCTAAGAAGCACTGACACTGGTACGGGGACACGGGTATGACACGACACGGGTTCGCCGACACGGCAAATTCTAAAAAAGGACACGGGTACGGCAGGGACACAGTAAAATAAATTAATATTTTTTATCTATATTTTATGTATGTTTACAATTCATATACATTTTGAATCGCAATCGTTAGTAACATTCAGCCCGATCGGTGAATCACACACAGCTCTAGATGGTATGGAGAAGAACTGTTGTGTTTCTGTTTTGGTTTCAACCTATCGGAAACCTCAGAGGATCAGATAAATTAAATCCCAAACTGAATCGTAACCATCAGTTACAACTAGCCTGACAAGTGAATCACACTCAGGTTCAAATGCCGTGCAAAAGAACGACTGCGATTCAGTTTTGGCTTCAACCTATTTGAACCTCTGAGGTTATAACCTCAGAGGTTCAAATAGGTTGAAGCCAAAATTGAATCACAACAGCTTGACCCGACCCTATATCAAACAGTCCATCAACCCGCCGTGTCCGGTGCGTGTCCGGCGAGTGTCCGACGAGTGTCCGGCCGTGTTCGGCTTCCGGAAGCACGTGGGACACGGTTTATGCATGTCCAATGCGTGTTCGGCAAGTGTCGGTGTCCGACACGGGTACGGGGGGTTTGGGGAAGTGTACGTGCTTCCTAGGCTATAACTTTATAATAAAATTATAAGTAGAAGTAAACTAAGTTTAAGTTTTACCTAAATTTGGTACAAGAGGGATGTGCCATGGCAAAATTGCATATGCGACTGCATATGTGATAAGCTCATGCCGAGTTGTGCGATTGCATATCACATTTGACAACATTGCATATATCGATAACATATCAACCTTGATATAAGAACCACATCTTTAGTGACTTACTTTGACAGAGACATCGGTGATGCCGATCTAAGACCCAGTTGAGAAATGTGAGGGTTGACGTGAGGTTGACATTCAGTAAGAAAGCTCAAAGTTGCGACTTCCACGGTTGTGGAAAGCTTGATGGATAGAGCTCTTGGTAGGAGAGAGCTTGAAATTGCAACTTCTACAGTTGTGGAAAGCTAGTAGTTATGAAGGATATAGTTCTTGACAGGAACAAATTTGAGGAAATATTATAAAAATAGCCCCAAATAATCATGATAATGCTGGTTATAGCTGTGTTAATTAAATATGTCCACAATTTCAATTATGCAAATAATCAATATTTCCTAATGTTTTAGAACTGTACATGCCAACATATTCGGTAACCTTTCTTAGTACCAATACATAAAATCTACAGTTCATCCTTTCTTATGCTATATTTTATGAGCATCGTGGAATTACTATGATCAGATTTTCTTGGTATTCAATTTATCATGTTTTCTCCTTTATTAGTCCATTGGTCAACTTTACCCTCCTGGGCTGGTCGGGGATACTCTTACTTATGGAATGATTACTTATGCTATGCTATTACACACCTCCTTTTACCTGTCCTAGAGGTTTCAGAATTTGATGAAACTTGGTGGGGATGCTATCTATGGCAAGTTGATCATCCTCACCAAAAATCATCAAATTCTATAACCTCTATGGGCATTAAATGTTAGAAGCTTTATCGCCCGTTCATTTTAATCGGTAATTTGAATAGCATATTTGATGCCCCTAGAGGTTTTAGAATTTGATGATTTTTAGTGAGGATGATCAACTTGCCATAGATAACATCCCCACTAAGTTACATCAAATTCTGAAACCTCTAGGGTAGGTAAAAGGTGGTGTGTAATTGCATAAGATTCCATAAATAAGAGTATCATATATATATATATATATATATATTATATTATATAAAATGCTGCGTGCGGTGTCGCATCGCAGCCGTCTGATGCACCGATGTGACGTGCGACACTACACGCCGCATCGTAACAGTCCTCTCTCTCTCTCTCTCTCTCTCTATATATATATATATATATATATATATATATATATATATATATATATATATAATCTTGTAAGCTTTCCATAGAAAAGCAGGATATTAGTGTATTTTCGTAGCCAAAATCAATTTTTTTGTCTTTTTCTTTTTGTAATCATTTATTCTTCAGCAGATTGCAAATTACCATCCTTCTAATGAACATCTTGATTACCCTGCAAGGCTCGAGCGATGTGTGGAGACAACATCAAATGCTGCTGTCAGTAATTTTTTCCTCAAAAGCCTTATATTTTCCCATACATTGGAGATCTGCACTTTCACCTAAACATTTTATTTCATATTATATATCTGTTTCCACAGCTTTGATTAGTTTGTCTACTTTCTATGCATCTATAGAATACCTACCATGCTGACCATAAATCCTATCCCCCTTGGCACAATATAACTTGAATACTGATTTGTGTGCATGCATAATTAGTTACTTACTGGAACTATGCCATTGGAATCTATGGCTAAGTAGGAAAATTGCCATTTGATTCTATTGTTTTCTATGTTATAGCTGCATTTATTGTTGTATACTTGTAAAAGAAATTGAGAAAGGTGAGAAGGACCATATCTCATATAGTGTAATCACATTTGCCTAATCCTTTTTTATACAACAGGTTGACGATAAATCCTCTGATGTATTCAAAACATGGTATCCACCATTGGAGAAAACAGTATCATGCCTGTCGAAGCTATACCATTGCTTAGAATCTGAAGTTTTTACTGGTTTAGCTCAGGTTTTTGAATCCCTTAACAATTTGCTGTGTCATTTGATCACTCAGGAGTATTTTGTAGGATTTATTCTTTTAGCATGTTTCTAATGATTTCACTTTGTTTGCTATCTATTCCAGGAAGCAGTAGAATATTGCTCGATATCCATACAGGTCAGTAAGTTAATTATGTTCTTCTCCTCCTCCTCCTCCTCTGTTTGATATTTTTCTTGGCGACTTTATTAGTATGAGGAAAAATGTGGTTTATCCAAAGTGGGACGTTTCACTCCACTTCCTTATGATCAGTGCTTATATCGTGCAGTACTATCAAGTGTTTTCTGTGTCCAGATGATGTGCCCATTTGTACGGATGCTCGGTGCTTTTTGTTTGCACATGCTTATTGTTAAGGGAAAAATAGAAAAATAAGGTAACATTTGCATTTAAGAAGAATAATACTCTAGATCCCGCCACACAAGACAAACAAGCAAAATGCATTTAAAAAAAATAAATTTCACACTTAATAGTCTTGCATCCTTTCATGACAAATTGCATTTCAGTGTCCGAATGATGTCCCATGTGTACAATTGCTCTCTGCTGTGTTTGTGCTTGCTGATATTTGGGGAAAGGAAATAGGATAACATTATCGTACAAGAAGAATAGTTGATTTAGTGTCGATCCTACCTCACATATTAGAGTTTGTGTTTTCAAAAAGCTATTAGTATCGTACCTTCTTGCCTTTGATACGACCTTGATTCTTGTAAGTTTTCAATTAGCTGACACAAACACCATATTTATGGTTGATTAATTGTAGATCTTCACTTATTGTAGCTTAATCTTACTCCTCTTGTGGTTGCAAATTATGTGGGTTTATGCTCTATACAATTACCAAATTGATGTATTGCAATTAATAGAGGATGCATTTAGTATACGTTATTGAGGATGAATCGGTCATGATGAAGGTTTTTTTTTTTTTTTTCCGAATACATGAGAGGGTACGGAGAGCGTCTCTCTGGCGATTCTAGGCGGCCCCTCTGGAACCCTAGGACGAGGCGCCTTCACCAAGATCCAGCGCTCAACCCGAAGGTTCTCAATGGCGACTGGCGGCGAGGGTTGACTTCCGAGCCTTCGGCGTGGGTCCGGCATCCAGTTTCTAACCCTAAGATCCAGAATGGTCGGTGGAGGGATCTGGACCCAGGGGCCCGTGGGAGAAGCGATAATGGGGCCCGGCAGCATGCCTCAGAGAGGATCGGCGGCGGGTCTTTTCCGAGAGAACCCCGCCATGATGGTGAGGTCAGAGCGCCCTCGGGAGCCGAGAGGTCACGTCCGACCTCTTGGGCTTCCCATCTTTTCAGTCATCCCGCTCCGCCTCCTCCATCTCCTCTCCCCCCTTCCAGCCTTCCTCCTCTTCTCCCCCTCCCTTCTCAGCCTCCTCTTCCCCCTCCCCCTCCGCGACCTCCATCCTCCCCGGTTGATCCTCCTTCCTCTGGAGCTCAACGTCCTGGTTCTCTCCATCCCCATTTCCCTAAGGGCAGTTGTTTCCGGTGTGGTAGCAAGGACCATCTCCGGTCCTCCTGCCGTAACGCCATGGTTTGCTGGATTTGTAGAGGGATCGGCCACTCCTCGGTAGCTTGTCCTCTAGGGGTGATCAGAGCTCCGTCAGTTCATAACCAGCCGACTTTTCACCCTCCATCTCCTCCCAGGGCCTTCCCTTCTGCTTTTGTTTCCATTCCAGAGTCCTTTGCCTCTAACTCCTTGGTGGCTAAGCTGGATTCTTGCGCAGTGATCACCACACCTGATGGTTCCCACAGCCCTGCGGATATCTCTTCGGCTTTCTCGACTTTCTGGCAGTCTGAATGGTCTTTCCCTACCTGGAGTTTGGGCCCTTCTGAGTTCCTGGTTGAATTTCCGTCCCCTTATGCCAGACACTCGGTCGTCAGTAGAGTTTCCATTGAGGTAGGCCCCCTCCGTCTTTTTGCCTCTGCTTGGACCCCTTCCCATCGTTCTTCTGGTGCTTGCTCCCGATCTCTGGTCGACCTTTTTATCTCGGGAGTTTCGATCCCTTGTTGGAACCGCCCGTCCATGCAGTCTCTCCTTGCTGAGTTTGGTGAAGTGGTAGAGGTGCGCAATGATTTTGAGGCAACGAACGACCTAAGCGAGCTGGTGGTCTCCTTCCGTACGATCAACCCGTCCCTTATCCCCACCTCGCTAGTTGCTCGTTTTGGGGACTTCTTCTTTGATTTGAGCATCCGGGTTTCAGAGATCTCTTTTTCGGAGTCTCCTTCCTCAGGGCCTTCCTCAGAGTCAGGTTTCTCGCCCAGCCACCAGGAAGCAGGACAGACCTCCCGGTCCACCGGTCCAGACTCAGGCCGGACGTCGCCCAGGCCGGTTAGCCCCAGACCGGTAAGCCCCGCTGCTGGTTTGAATTCTTCGGGAGTTTCGGACCCCCCCGGATTTGGAGACCCTTTGATTGTTATTCCCGCGATCCACGCGGTTGCGGTTTCTCCTTCCAGTGATTCTCGGGATTTCCCTGAGGTAGGAGACCCGCTGAGAGTTCCACTGGTGGAGTCGGATCTCTCTGCGGGGCCTTTGGAACCCGACCCGGTTGAAGATACTCTGATAGCTCCTGCTGTGGTGACAGGGGCACCAAGCATCCGGACGTACGTCAGACGGACGCAGAGGACCGGAGACCTGATGCGAGATCTGCGGAGTTTTTTGGCGTCGAGGACCGTGGAGGATTTTGGGCTTCTCTTGAATCTGCTGGATCCGGAATCGATTGTGCAGATCGCGACTTCCTGCGGATTCTCCTTTGGGGGTGATGTAGAAGCGGCCAAGGAGTTTTTGGTTTCCTCCCAGATTTTAGAGAAAGAGAGAGTTTTGGCCTCCGGCCAGTAATTGTAATGTTTATACTATCCTGGAATGTTAGGGGTTTGGGTGACTTGGATAAGCGCCGAGCTGTTTCCCTCTTCTGCTCTCTTCACAGGGTTGATGTTGTTTGTCTTCAGGAGACCAAGACTTCCCAGCCGGACCCTTCTTTCCTTCGTAGTTTGGCGGGGGGCAAGATTTCCCGCTGGGCGATCCTGGATGCGAACGGCTCTTCTGGTGGGATCCTAGTTGGTTGGAGAGAGGATCTTTTTGACTTTTTAAGTTCTTTTGTCGGAGTTTACTCCCTTTCAGTCTCTCTGCGCTCTCGACGTGATAATGTTGTTTGTGTGTTCTCTTCGGTTTACGGTCCCAATGACATGTCTGTTCGCCAAGCTTTCTGGGATGAGCTTTCTATGTTTCGAGCTGCGCACCCAGGGGCCTGGGTGGTGGGAGGAGACTTCAACGTCACCCGGTTCAGCCATGAGCGACGTGGGGGGCCGGGCAACAGGGGTGCAATGGAGGATTTTTCGGACTTTATCCGCAGATTTGACTTGACTGACCTTCCTCTTCAGGGCCGACTGTTCACGTGGTCTAACAGAAGGGATTCACCCTCGTTTGCTAGATTAGACAGGTTTCTTACCTCAGGAGAGTGGGATGCCCTCTTTCCCAACTCTATTCAGTCCTCTCTCCAGTCAGTGGTCTCAGATCATGTTCCTCTTCTTTTGGATACCTGTCCTAGCCTTGGTAGGCCCCAGAGGAGATTCCGTTTTGAGAAAGTTTGGCGAGAGAGCCCGGGGTTCGATGACCTTGTCCGTAAGTGGTGGTCTCAGACCCCGGTGGACTTCAACTCCGCTAGGAACTTAGTTCGTAAGTTTCGAGTTCTTAGGCATAAGATTCGCGGCTGGGAACGGTCGGAATTTGGCAATGTCCTGACTAGTAAGAAGATTCTTCTCCAGCGTATCGGAGTCCTGGAAGCCAAAGAGGAGCAGACTCAGCTTACCGAGGAGGAATTGAACGACCTGCTTAGATCTCGCAAGGATCTCCTGGAGATGTTGAAAAGAGAGGAGATTATGTGGAAACAACGATCGAGAGACAAATGGGTGCTGCTAGGAGACCGTAACACCTCTTACTTTCACAAGGTGGCGAATCATAAAAGGAAGCAGAACTTCATAGGGAGTCTTGCAGTGGGGAGCCAGATTCTCACCGGCACAGAGTCTATTCTGCAAGGGGTTGGGGACCATTTTAAGAATTACTTCAGGTCGCTACCTTCCTCCTCTGCCTCGCTAGACTGGAATAATCTTCCTATGGGTCGCCTTCCAGCAGAATCCGACATCGGGAGGGATTTTTCGGTCGAGGAAATCCGGAGAGCAGTGATGGAGATGTCAGGAGATGGGGCTCCAGGACCTGATGGTTTTCCAATGTTCTTCTTCCAGTCGTTCTGGGACTGCATCTCCTCGGATGTTATTCGCTTCGTCCACGATTTTTTCTCAGGAACGGCTCCTCTTCATAGCCTCAACTATTCTATCCTCGTTCTCATCCCGAAGCGTCCGGGGGCGGAATCAGTCTCAGATTTCCGACCGATCAGCCTGTCCAACTGCATATACAAGATAGTCACGAAGATTCTAGCCAATAGGATGGCCCCTTTTATGGACTCGATCATCAGTAAATCCCAGTCCGCTTTCATTAGAGGCCGCCTTATCTTAGACAGCGTGGCTTCAGTTCAGGAGGTTATTTATCATCTGAAGGAGAAGAAAGAGGAGGGCCTTATTTTGAAGCTGGATTTCGAGAAGGCGTTCGATAGATTGCACTGGGACTTCATTCTCTCTACTCTTAGAGCTAAAGGGTTCCCAGAGAATTGGTTGCGTTGGATCTCTGATTGTCTTTCCTCTTCTAAGCTCTCCTGTTCCGTGAATGGGGAGTTGGGAAGCCAATTCCTGGTTAAGAAAGGGCTGAAACAGGGCTGTCCCATCTCTCCGTTTCTCTTTATCCTCGCGGTGGACGCTTTCGATGCTATCTTATTGCGGGCTAATGCAAATAACCTCATCCGAGGTATCCGAGGTAATTCCTGGCACATCTCGAATCTTCATTTCGCTGATGATACTATCCTCTTCTGTGAAGCGAAGATTGAACAGATTGCAGTGCTGAAGATCATTCTCTATGGGCTGGAGTATTGCTTGGGCATGAGAATTAATTTCTACAAGAGTTCTATTTTCGTTGTGGGGGCCTCTGAAGATATAGCAGTTAGAGCCTCCTTGCTTCTGAACTGTCGGTTGGACGAGCTTCCAATGAAGTACTTAGGACTTCCAATCAGCAACAAATCCATTTCTAGAGCTCAATGGTCTAAAGTGGTCGAGAAAGTGGACTTGCGCCTCTCGAACTGGAAAAGCAGGCATCTGTCTCTTGGAGGACGTCTTTGTCTATTTAACTCTGTTCTCTCCTCCATTCCTTCCTATTTCTTGGCGTTCTATTTTGTTCCTTCTTGGGTGATTAGGAAGATCGACAGTATCAGGAGCCATTTTCTTTGGCGAGGAGCGGATGGTACCTCGGGGTCCTACCACCTTGTCAAGTGGGGTGTCGCCTGTAAATCCAAATCTCAAGGAGGTTTGGGGGTTCTTAATTTGAGAGACTTCAACAGAGCGCTGTTGGGCAAATGGTGGTGGCGTTTGCAGAACGATCAGGGCGATCACTGGTCTAACATCATCAGAGATCGCTACTTTAGGCGGTTTTCCCCTCTCCAAGCGAGAAGCCGTCGATCGGGCAAGATTTCCTCGTTCTGGAAGGGTATTTGCCGAGTTGGAACGGCCTTCCGTTGCGGCACTAAGCTGGTTCTAGGGGACGGGAGGAACATCAAATTCTGGCTAGATCAATAGGTCGGTGATATCTCGCTCGCTTCTCTCTTTGTGGAGCTTTTTGGACTAGCTTGGGACCAGAATGCTTCAGTCCGTTCGCAGGTTTCCAGTTCGCAAGGAGAAGTCTCTTGGTCGGTGAAATTCAGAAGAAACCTTGACCCCTCGCAGCAGGAGCAACTAGCAGAGCTCTACCGCATCCTTTCCTCCTTCGCTCTGAACCCAGATAGAGACTCCTCTATATGGAAGTGGGAAGCTTCTGGAGCCTTCTCGGTCCGAACTTTCTACCGATTCTTCAATGCAGGAGGCTTAATCTGTCCTATAGCCTCGCATCTTTGGAAATCTCCAGCTCCTCTCAAGACTCAGATCTTTATGTGGTTGGCGATTAAGGAGAGGATTCTCACCAGAGTTAATCTCCGCCTTCGGAATAACCCGAACGTCCCAGTCTCTTCCTGCCCGCTCTGCCTCGCTCATAGGGAGGATGTTGACCATCTGTTTCTCCGTTGCGCCTACTCCCGTAAGCTGTGGAGGATGCTTAAGCACAGATTTCTCATTAAGGGCCATCCGGGATCTATGCGCTCTTTTTGGACTGTTTGGCGGGCTAAGAGGATAAACAGCAAGCTCAGATCGACTTGGGATCTTCTAGTTATTGGCCTATGTTGGTGCATTTGGAGAGAGAGGAATGCTAGAGTCTTCTCCAGAGTTGAGCTTACTATAGCGGAGGTCTGGGAGAAATTTAAGAGGATGATTCTATCCTGGTCCACAGCCCTCTCTCCTAAGCAGTCAGGAGATATGATCCCTTTTCTTTGTAATCTGTAACTTTCTATTCCCTATTTTAATAATATAGCTTGGGGTACGGCTTAACCCCATCCTCTCCTTCTCGGAGAGGAATTCCTCAAAAAAAAAAAAAAGATATGTAATAATAAATTAAAATTAATTCCATCGACTAGAAAACACTCTTCTCAGTTTACATGATCCCAAATCAACATTTCTGAAAAATATAATTAATGGGCTCTTAGGTTGCTAGTCTAGGGCTTTTTAAGCATGTGATTACTCATTAATGCACATATAGCTCTAAAACCCTATTGAGATGCTCCACCGGGAATAATCCCACATCGGCTAGGGGAGCGGGGTTTCTTGTCCTCATACCCGATGTGCTCTTCTCCCATCATAGGGTCAGTCTTTTGGAGCACTCCGGGTGTTGTTACATGGTATCTGCGCTGGGCCTGCTTCCTGCCTCCCCCGATTGTGCCTTGTCATGCGTATTCCGTGTGTGTGTGTGTGTGTGTTGGGGGGGGGGGGGGGGGGGGGGTTGAGATGCTCCACCAGGAATAGTCCCACATCGGCTAGGGGAACATGGTTCCTTGTTTTCATATACCCTCTGCTCTCCTTTGCTCATAAGGTCGGCCTTTTGGAGCACTCTGGGTGTCGTCACAAAGTCTATTTATACACACAAAAAAAATCTAAAAGAATATGTAGTAATTCCGAAACTATACATATATTCGTGTAAAAACTATTTAAAGAGATTGTGGCACGAGCTCCAATAATTAAGTAGTAGCCCACACATATATAATTGTACATGGAGGTGTGGCTACCTACATGATAAGAATGGCCCATAAGGAATTGTAATGTTGTCAGGATCAACATTATATCATGGATAGTAAATAGGATGGGATCATGGAGCGGATCATGCACTTTAAGATTCTTTTAGACTCCTTTTAGCAGTAAGAACAAAAAAAAAAAAAAATTCAGTTTTGCTGCCTTGATTTTTGTGCCCAACTGGAAATAAGGTTCAGCAGTCTGGATGCATCGACCTTGATCGCCTTCGACCCTTGTGGAGTTTCTTCATCCAGTAGTCTTCTTCTTCCTGTCCAGCTTCTTCATGTATCTTCATCCTTTTGGCATGGCTTTGACTTGTAAAGGACCGATCAACGCTGGTATCTCTTTTCACACATTGCTTCATCTTCATTGGTGCCGCGGTATTTCAACTCCCATTTTTTTTATCGCCATAATTCTTCATAATCTTTACTGGATCTCTCACATCAAAGTAGGCTTGCTTGATCTATCCATTGATAATCTCATGTTTTATATGTTATTTTGTTGCATGAGTTTTATTTGCTGAAACAATTGTTTGCAAATCTATTTTGAGATATTATTTGATGCCGTTGAATGATCTTTTCTTCTATCAATATCTAAGTACGATAGCATAGATCAAAGTTGTCATCTTTAATCTCAATCAGACTTGTGGATCTTTTTTGTTTGCTGAATTTTAAGTTTAAAATCTCTAAATAGATCATATTGCTGTCTATATGTAACTTGGGAACAGTGCATCACATTCCAGTTTGCATTAAAGTTGGAGGAGATGGTAGGAAACTGTAACTGCCAACTTTGAACTGTCAGCCATACAATGTTTTTGAACTTTAGATTGATGAAGCAAGCATCTAAATAAATTTGCGGTTTTTGAGAATTTTGCAATTGTTTGTAGTAACCGACCTAGGGTGGGAGATGACGGAAAAGTCGATCGTTGTTCACAACACATTAACCATAATGGCTAGATATCATTCCTTGAATAGTGACAATGGCAGTTACATGGTTTGGGGGAGGAGATACAATGAGGTGTTCTCAATAAACTACTAATGAGTCATATCAGTGTTCCGAACATAACAGGCTCAAATACACTGTAGGTTGGATACAATGGGAGAACTGCAAAGCATATCATCCTAGGGCTTATGCCAAGTAAGTACATGTGTGTGGAATAACTATTAGTCACCTACGTGGATTAAAATAACCATATGGAAGAATTTAAAATTCAAAGTGTCGACAAGGAAAAATGAATTTTATACAAATGTTGATACTACTCTAGTAAAATATACCATAACCATGACCATCAAGCCATGCCCCATCTACTTGGGGTCGGCTTTATGAACCCTTCTTTGCGACAAGGCATGCCTGAGGCGCAAGGGACTGCTGGAGCCTAAGGTGCATGACGCACGCCATAGTGTGTAAGGCGCATATATATATATATATATATATATATATATATATATATATATATATATATATATATATATATATATATATATATATATATATATATATATATATATATATATATATATATATATATATATATATATATATATATATATATAGAGAGAGAGAGAGAGAGAGAGAGAGAGAGAGAGGAGGAGGAGGAGGAGGAGGAGGAGAAGGGCCCGGAGGGGCCGTGGGCTTCTTCACGACGCAAAGAGAGCGTAGGGGAGGGGGCTGCAGGCGGATCTCACACTGAGAGAGAGAGAGAGAGAGAGAGAGAGAGAGAGAGAGAGAGAGAGAGAGAGAGAGAGTCATCTCAAACGAGTACTGGAACCCCCAAGAGAGACCCACGACCTAGAATACACCTTTGGTTTTATTCAAGCAGTAAAAACTGAAAAAACCCAATAAATAAAAAAAACCCCAGAGAAAATCAAAACAACTTAGTAAAAAATCAGAATCGCAGCAAGGCGTGCGCCTATCACCGCCCTGCGCCTGAGCCCAAGGCGTTGAAGGAGTGCCCAAGCGCACGCCTTGTTGTGCTCGCCTCATCAGAAGCCGCCTGAGGCGCTTATATCTGAATCGCCTTGAAGCACTTCACTGCACCTTGACAACACTGTACGTACAACAAGAATGATGGACCTAGAAAAAACATGGGCAATTGCATCCTCAGTTGCTAATCTCATTAAGAGAGATGGCAAGCATTAGAAATCCTAGTGGACGATTAGACTATATATGTGGCATATCCAACGGCACGTTTGAAGTACTGTTGTACTTCGCTAGGTATTAGTGGTGATAGGCAGCCGCAGGTGCCATTACTAGCTCCTGATGCTCCCTTGCTGTGTCTGACTAGTCCTCCTCGACATGAAGCTTGCTTATGAAGTAGATGCTCTTTGTCATGCTCTCAGCTCAACTTAGGTGATGGAGCTTGGTCCTCAGCCTCAGGGTTTCATTCAGGTGCATTGTGAGATAGTACTCTCAACTTTATTTTATCTGCCTACAATACTCAAAGCATGTTTATCACTACCTTTTCCGACCAAATTAGGAAAACAATTATATATTTCTTATTTGACTTTCGGGTTTCACTCTAATAGTTTATTTTCTCGCAACTCTACCAGCTATAATATTGGGTTGGTACAATGGCAGACCATGATAACTCAGTTGTAATATCCGAATGGTATAGTGGATGGATATTCTCAACCCCCAGGGTCTATCTTTACCTGAAGTACAAGTTACAATATATACTTGTCAATGTTAAGACCGCACTCTTGCTAAAGGAGCGGTTTTATTATTTCTCTGTTGTCTGTTTATTTATTTATTTTTTGATGGCCTACAGAGTAACACATATATTTACAATATCGTGAATTTTAGTCAGTCGGCCATTCATTTTTAATTTTTATGTGGTGGCTGGAGGAAATTACTAGCTATAGCACAAAAAGTACCCTGTCAAATCGTAATATATTGTTATAAAAACATCCTCACAAGACTATGTGGGTTATCTTATATGCCTGCTGCATAAGTTCAGTAGTAGCTGAATTGCTATATGTGGAATATGACTAGTTAGCTATCTATAATGTTTGCAGAATGCAAGCAAATCTATTGCAAAACGTTCATCTCCGATGGATGGGCAGCTTTTTCTTGTGAAGAATCTTCTTATTTTAAGGGAACAGGTGGAGAATATCGTTTTAAACTTTCAATTGTGATGTTTACGTATGTCATGATTTGAAATTTGTAGGTCTTGATTGGTTTGATAGAAAATTTTCAATTAAAGCTGCCTAATGTTATGTATTACAGATTGCTCCTTTTGACATTGAATTCTCCGTCACACATAAGGAGCTTGATTTCTCTCATTTGCTGGTCAGTGCAAAACTTTCTTTACTCTCATTCTTGTTATTGTAGTAGTTGCTTACATGCATGGCATGTTCTATTCAGTTGGTTTCAATCTAGTTAGTTTATCTACATAAGGATGACTGGTAATAAATTCAAAATATATGATTTTATCTCTCCAACATTTCTGTTTTAATTTTTCAACTTCCAGCAAACATACAATGAAGCCCTTTCCCGTAGGGATGGGGTCGGCTATGGAGCATATAGCTCAGCAAGGAGACTCTACAAAGTGATTTAGCAAAAATTTTCAGCCGCCTGTGAACTTATCAATTCTCACATGAATTATGCGATGAATCCCCAAGTATCCTAATGTATGCTGGTCTGCATGCACGCACGTCGGAGGTGGGGGCATGAGAATCAAGAAGTGTAATGTTTGATTGGTTGTAATACTAGTAATAGTCGGAACAAACAGTACACTTCTCATTGTTGGAGCAAGCAATGTACACATACTAGATTTTATAGTGAAGAGGCAAATGAATGTCAGGGTAACATGGTTTGTCTCTAGGTTAATACATTTTACTAAAAATTCATGATAGTAGGGATATCAGTAGTCACAATATCTAAACCATTTAGGGGATAACCAGGTTCATTAATTAATTGCCTTCAGACTAATCACCTTCAACTTTTAACTGTGCACCATTTTGGAGATGGACTAGTTAATTAATTGCCTATAGACCAATCACCTTCAACTATTAGATGGAGTGCATGAGTTTCTTAATTCAAATTTATTGGTTACTGATGTTGTATACACCTTGGTATTGGAAACCTCAATTACCATTTTTCCATGGTGTTAGGCAGGCTATTACCTATCGGAAAAAAAAGAACAAAAAAAAAAAGGCAAAGCGACATAATGCAATTTGGCCCATTTTAAAGATGCTTTGTTTTGCTGCCTATATTTTTCTAAAATGCTCTTCTGATTTGTTTTTTTCAGCCTTTCAAGTTTCTTCATTGTATCACACTTGTTAAGTTAAATTATGTACTGTATCTTTTTGAGTTTAATGAAAACATGGTTGCTTGGACGCACTGTTTTTATCATTTTAGTCACAAGTTTAGTATTGCTTTAAAATGGACTAGTTAAAAGGCATGTGCAGTGCACATTAACTTCTGTGAGAACCTCTTCGTAATTAAATCAAGGGCAAATTACAAAAACCTCCCCTAAACTATACACCACATTTCATTTTCATCACTAAACTTTTTTCTTGAACAATTTGATCCCTGAACTATGCTCCATCTGCATTTAGCCCCCTCCGTCAACTTTTTATCCCGAAAATACCCTTATCAATTTTCAGGGATCAAGTTGACAAAGGGGGCTAAATGCAGATGGACCATAGTTCAGGGATCAAGTTGTTCAAAAAAAAAGTTGAGGGACTAGTATGAAATGAGGTGTATAGTTGAGGGCAGGTTTCTGTAATTTGCCCTTAAATCAATTTAAGTTTATGATATGAATTTCCTTCCCAAAACATCCCCTTAAGGAATATTATTGGAAATCAAAACCTTTGAACATCTGCTGCTGGTGTAGCTCTCCATATCACCATAGGAATTGCTTCACAACAGTGTCATTTTTGAACGGAAAAGTGAAAATGGTCAACGTGCTAAACTGCTCTCCACCATACTTCCCTCTGTGTTGGACTTTTATCCTATTTCTTACCTTTTAAGATTTCCAAAGAAATATGCAATGCATATAGACACCTATATGGTATATACACCTAAAATAATTTGCTGGACAAAGGAAAATTTTTCTTCAGGAAAAATTCCCATCACAAGGGATATAATGGGCAAGTGAAATGGTACTATGGTGACAATGCATGCTAATATCGCTCACCACATGGTTACCGTCATAAAATTTATAATACTTCTTGAACTCGTTCCTAACAGAACACTTGGTTAAGAGGCAGAAAGCAAAAGTGCTAACCATGCACATGCTAATGGGACTCATCCCAATTCCCAGGAATTCCCTTAAAATCATAGCAGACATTTTATGATAAAGTGAAAATGTTGAGAATGAGCGTTTTCTCTTGGAATTTTTTTTATATTATAGTTTCTACATAATTAATACGATGTATTAAGCCTCTATATATACACCTCTTGATATAATAAATATTTCTTGACAAGGCAGTTGTTTCCTTCCAAAATGCCCCTGGGAAGGGACATTATGGGGAAGTGAAATGGCAAGTATGAACTACTAAAACTGCTTACTGCCGGAGGACAGATATGATAAAATTGCGAACTTATTGCTGTAGCTAGTGATAGAGAAGTGGTTGAGATGGTACATGTATGTGCATACTAAACCAATTTATATCCTCATAAACTCTAATTTATGCTGTAGAATTGTAAAAGTGGTGCGAAGGATTAAAGGTCTGGATGGAAGATGCAAGGACGGATTTGAGAGGGTATGTCTTGAGTGAGGATTTAGACAATGATAGGAACAAGTTAAGATGGATTCAAAAAGATGACACTGAATTGATTGGATGAATACTGTTATTTCTGTTTTTTGGTGTATAAGGTTTTGCCATTGTGTTTTTCTTTTTGTAAACAATAACCAAAACACGTTAGAACAAAGGCTGATGGCATGAGATTGTGAAAAATGGCTTTCCACTATGATGAAAAATATTGCTAAAAGATGGGTTATTATTGTCTTTTTTTCGAAAAAGCTCTTTGAAGAAAATTATTTCTGTTTTACGCATTTCTTTGCTTAATCTCTTTTCGGGAATAAGTGTTGAAAGTTAGCTTTATGGTGATACTGCAGCATTGGATTCTTTTAACTAGCGTATAGCATAGTGTTGTAATGATTTGTTTATGACCTTGATCAATTTACAGGAGCATCTAAGGCGGATCCTCAGAGGTCAAGCCTCTCTGTTTGATTGGTCAAGATCAACTTCGTTGGCGAGAACCTTATCTCCTCGGGTTCTGGAAAGTCAAATAGATGCTAAGAAGGTATTTTTTTTGTTGTAATTTTGCAATTTGACCCAGCGACTATCTTGTTATATGCTTTTAAGACTTTAGCTGCAGTCAATTTTCTGTAAAATGATGGTTCTTTTAGTTGCAACCTGGAAGTTTAGAAATCAAAGATTAGATTCAAGAGGTGCCATTACAATTGACAATTCTGAATAATGTGTGCTAAATAATGTTCAGTGTGGATAGCGACGAGTAGGGGCCTATGAGTTCTGTTGTCCTCTTCTTAATATTTATCAGACGTGGTGATCTGGAAGAATAAAATGAATGATGTGATAGCAGCATGTATTATATTCTCTTGTGTCCCCATACTTTTTTCCTGTTCTTTTCTCCTTTTCTCCTTTTTTCTTTTGTGAGGTGGGGGGATTGCCTTTGAACTGCTGACATAGCAGGTTTTAAAAAAGAACACTTAACGACTTGTTTAAGTTTGTTATTTTGTTCATGTTTCTTAACCTTTCCATAATCTCTTAGCTCTTATTATAAATGTGATCTAATTCAAAATATTCAATCATTTTTCTGACCATTTGTGTAATGTAGTTCTAACCTAAGTATCTGTGGTCCTTTTAATCCTCCTGGAATTAACTGAAATGTAACTTTAAGTTCCAATTTTGTAGTTAAATTAAGGCTTGATGCTTCAGTTACAAGTTTGAATTGCAGGTAAATACCTATACATTTTGGTTGTGTTAAGAGTCTTCGATTTCATACACCATATGTTCCTATTATTATTCTTTGATTAATGACTCTTGTTGTCTGAGCCTATGAAAATTGTTAATGTGGCCGTGTACAATACTTATAGAATTAACAAACATCAACTATTGTCCTTTTTTATATATCAGTTCGGATCAATGCCTATTACCTAACCAAACCTCCTCTTCTTCAGGCTGTTTCTAAAGCAGTTTTCATGAGTTATCCGATGTTATTGGTTTCAAACAAGAAATTGGCATGTTGAATGTTCACTTATTTGCAGGAATTGGAGAAAAGTCTTAAAGCCACTTGCGAGGAATTCATAATGTATGTCACTAAGCTAGTTGTGGATCCAATGCTATCATTTGTTACCAAGGTAATCAAGACTTACTTCCCTATGGAATGCACAAAAGAACTACTTTACATTTTCTTGCTTTTAAGTAAATGATCTGTTTGCAAACAAAGTATACAGAGCTTGAATAAACAAAGAACCTCAAAGTGATTTTGTTCAAGTCTAGTCAACTGTGCTGCTCATTCTTTATTGAAGAAAATGTATACTGTTCAGTATTTTGAAGTTCCAGAAAATAGTAGGGGAAAATACAAACTAGCAAGTAGTAATTTTATTTACAGATGGACCAAACTCTGCAGATTATCGTTAAACATCATCCTCATTTGCTATTGACCTTGATTTCTATTATGATCTCTATCCTTCTGTTCCCTCATGTTTTTATTTGCGGAAAGTGTGTATCAGTAATTATAATTGATATGAATTGCTCTGAACAGATAATTTATTTTTCAGGTAACTGCTGTGAGAGTTGCATTATCCTCAGGCAATCAGGATCAGAGATTGGACTCTGTTTTGACAAAACCCCTAAAGAATCAAGCTTTTGCTACTCCAGATAAAGTGGCTGAGCTAATTCAGAAGGTATGTTTTGTTTGAAGCCTATTTATTGGCTTAGTTATGTCCTAATCATGATGTTCGTTATATGAACAGGTTGATGTTGCTATTCAGCAAGATCTTCCTAAAGTGATGACCAAAATGAAGCTCTATCTACAAAACCCATCCACTCGGATGATCTTGTTCAAACCAATCAAGTGAGATACTTGCCTCCTGTATACTTGATATTAAACTGTTAGTTTTTTGTGTTATCAACTTAAGTTTGTATAACCAAACAAATGCCTTGATGCTCTACCACGTCACGAAATGTGTGTGTGTGTGTGTGTGTGTGTTCGTGTGCGTGTGTCTACAAATCTCATCTACTCAACTGATCTTGTTCAAACCAATCAAGTTAGATGCTTGTTTGTTGTATTGTGGAATTTGACAATGTTAGTTTCTGTTCTATGAATTTGGTTGGGTAGATAACTCTATTAAAACAACCGTGTTAGTTTCTGTGCTATCAACTTGATTGGGTAAGCAAAAAAAAAAAATCTTGAACACTGCCTTGTGTGTGCACGTGCACTGTGTGCGAGCATGGCATGTGTGTTTTCTGTGTGTACGTGTTTTGATAAATTAGTCAACACAACTATACTATCATTATAACGGTTATAGTCTCTCACCTGTGCTTCATACAAATCAGCAAGAAATTACCTCCAAGTCGCCTCTTGGGTGATGCAATTAGTCAACCAATCTGCTAGATCATTGTCTTCTCTTCATAAGTGGGTTAGCTCCTCCCCCTGAAAACCATATAGCAAAAGAGTAGATATCCTCAAGAAGAGGTGTCTACTCTACAGGCCACTGAAACCTTCCTTTCGTGCAAATTAGCACAGCTTTGGATTCTGATTCCTCCCACGCAACTCTGAAGCCTTGGACATTGCATAATGGAGACCATTGCTAGTTGCCAAAAGTTCTGATAACTGCAAGTTACTTCTTATCCATGAGATGTTTCCACCTAAAATAGTGTGAGGCTTGGATTAAATTCCAGTTTCGTGAAATACCTGATACATGAATTTCTCTTTTGGATTTCCTTAAATTGATTTTGGATACTTTTAGCTGGTCGCCCAAAAACCACATCGGTTCTAAGGAGGCCCATATTTTCCTGAACATCATAACTATTTGTAGTTTACTCTATCTTCTTTTCTTTCGTCAGCACGATATATACATCCACCTGACTTGATCTGGTTTATCGCACCTTAGTTTTGCAGCTTGGCCACACCTCTCTATAATAAGCCCAACAAAAGAAAGATGATATAAATCCTTGTCTTGGAATTTGCTTTGGATTGGTGTGAATCTTGCCTGAAGCCATCCTCCATACCACACCTTATTTTGGGGCAAACTGGTGATGAGTCTGATGACCAAATCTCATTTATTCTCTTCAAAAGAGTCGGTGTTTCTTTCTCATGGCATATTGACATGACAATAACCTTTCCAGATGAAATTCTTGTTTATATAATTTGGTTGTACTCCTCTGACTTAGGAATAGAGATTGAAGTGATTCTTATAACCAAGTCTATAGAAAAATATCTCTCGAGTTCCACAACCTTTTAGTTTCTCTACTCATTTGTTAAATATGAAACTTTCATGGTATCCGAAATCTTACTAGAATTGATTGAACATGACAATTTCCTTATAGGAATTGTACATGGAGGGCCATCTATGAGATATATGCAGTTACCATTTCTAACTGCCGATTTTTTTTCCTTCAAAGAGAGTTTCGTCGCATTTCTTAAAGAATTTTAAAGAAATAACGAGTCATAATGTATTGTTCTCCACTGATGCCATCACTTTGATATTGTTCTTAAAAGCTGCCCCTAACAAGGACCACTATATGTTGTGTATCCCTATGGTATCTTCATTTGGGAGGCCTTTTGCACTAAATGATGCATGAAAATACCCATGCCTCCACACTCCAAAAGGCGCCTTTATATCTACTCTTACATTGTATGAACGTAAAAAATTTTCTTTAACAAATTGAGGACTGAGAATGGAATAACTGTTGTTTCCATCGAACTCGTAGGTAGTTCTTGAAGAACAGGCTGAACAAGTACTTCTCTTCCCGCTTCCGCTAATAGCTCTACTTTCAGCCCTGTTAGTTTTGTATCTATTTTGTCCGCAAACTTAATAAAGTCATAGATCTTTGGCTTTACCCATACCACAGGCATTCCAAGTTAAAATCATAGCCTCTCAGTGGCGTTATATGAAGAGATGTTTTAATTATATATTGAAACCTAGTATGCACCAAAGGATTTTAATTGTTTTTTTGGAGAGCCTGTTCTGACAAAATGAGAGAAGATGTGATACAATGGAGAGCAGAGGTGGCATCTTTAAGGAGAGGGTCTTGAATCACGATGGAATGGTCAAGAAAGAGGAGGGGGAGACCTAAGTAACATTGATTGAAGTTATTGGAAAAGAAATTGATGCAATAATGATACAAAACCCACCCTTAACAATAATGACAGACAAAGAAGGATTCACGACGCCGATCCTAATAGGCTGTATAAGGCTTGATGGGTTGGTTATGGTTTATAGCTTGTTTCTGCAGTCTTCAAAATTCATGCACTAGTTTAGCTAATGACTGGTCAAGAGTCCTTGGTGACGATAAGACAATATTTGCATATAAAGTACCCTACTTTTGAGTCTTATCTATTTGTATACAACCATCTTGAAAATCCTTTCTGATTATGGTGGCGGAATAAGGTGAAAACTGAAAGAGATTCATCCTGACGTAATCTTTGGGTAGCTTTATCCTTACTGCTATCTCCCCACCATTGACTATGATAGAAAAGTTGACACACACACAATATAACGGGAAGCCATTTCCTCCAACACCCTTCTAAGAAATTCTCAATTAACCTGATGCATGACGATTCTAGGAGAGGGTTCTAATGCAACCTAATAGGAACTATAATGTAGCTATGCAATGTTATATGAGAATGCAATTATCAATTACAGCTCCAATGATCTAACCTATGGAAATTGGATGATTCTATGTCTTAAAACTAATCTAGGGTAATGCAACTAAGATGCAATGCCTGAGATGAAAAACCTAAAATCTTCAAAGACAATTAACAAAGGCAAATATACTTATCTAGTACAGATGTTATCAAAGATCACAAATTTTCACATACTACTGAAGAACAATTAGGATGTGATAGATTAAAGTTTTAAACACAATTAGTTCAAGATCTTGGTCGCAATCGTGCCAAGCGTTGGAGACGCAACACATTGCTGGTTCTAAATCATGTTTCAACTTGAACCTAATATGTCCTAAGTGGATGCAAATATGATGTCGGAAGGAATGCACGTAGGTAAAGACTTAGATATCAAGCAAGGATGAGGGATCAAGGTTTTTGGGAAATCAAGTATGGGAAAAGAACGCCAAACCACGAAATTTCCAAATCTGGAATTTCAATCCAGATCTGCAGATTAGTCAAATCAGGGGTCAATTCAAGCCTACAAATTGGGACTTTAAGTTTTTTTTCTTTATAAAGTTTTAGTATTTAATCTTTCAAATAAAACCAGTTTTACTCGATTCTGATAACTATCGAATGAGTTAACTCCAAAATAAGGTGTAGGGTTCAAAATTCCAGCAATCTTGAAATTTTTCGGAAAGTACTCAAAATAGGATCTACGGTTTTTGATGAGGAGTGGGTTGTAGGGAATCAGCTGTGTCGTAAAGAACTTCCAACACAACCCAAGAAAGATCAGAAAGATGTAAACGGGTCGGGTTCGGGTTGGGTGTTTTGCCGTTGTACCTATGTCTCAACACGACCCAAACTTGACCCACCTAATGAACGAGTTGACCCGACTCAACTTGTTTAACCTGTTTAATAAACGGGTTGGGTCAGGTTGTCTCGGGTTATGTCAATAGAACCTATGTAAATCGATTGGGTTGGGTAAGGTCAGGTCGTTTGGGTCGGGTTTGATCGGGTTGGCTCGAGTCCGGTTGAGTCGGGTTGTTAACAGGTTGACATGACCCATTTTGTAAATGGGTAAAGTCAGGTCAATTGGGTTATAAGTATAAACCCAAACCCAACTCATTAAATAAACGGTCAGTCGAGTCAACCCATTTATAGCCCGTACTTGTTTAGGCCAAATCCAAACTTGCTAACTTTGGGTAGGGTCAAGGAATGCCACCCTAGTCCCAAGATGGGACGTCTCCTTTTTTTGCGCTGGTGGGACGTTCGTCCGTCTAGCCAAGAGAGCCCTTTTATGGGGCATTGCTTTGCAATTTCCCATTGGGGACATCACCATCGCCTCCATCGTCATAAGTGGCAGACCTGTCATCTTCTGAGTCATCACATTTTACATATTACTCACTGTGCTGTTGCATATTACATCACGTGGCCGTCTCACATGTGCCACATACCTAGATATGCACATGGCTAAAACCTGCTTGTGCGATGATCACATATCTATTTCCATGATCTTGGACTGCATATGCGATTGCACATGTCAAAAAATGCTTATATCTAGCAGTTTTTGTTGATTTTCCATTTTAGTTATCGTCATTTGCATCATCGTATAATCTTTGTTTTGTTAGTCATTGTCATTGCTGTGATTGTCGTTCATTTTGGATACGGAAGCGTAGCATGCACCATGTGCATTAGCGCCGATCAATTTTGCCTTCTATATCGACACATTACGCGTGCCGTGATGCTACGAAGTCTTGATAAAATTATTAGATATAGATCTAGTTGTTGCAAATAACTAAATCATAGTACTGGTAATGCCTCAATGCTAAAAGGTCTTATTTTTTTCTTGGCGCCCTCCTCGACCGCAGGACAAATATCATGGAAGCTCATGTACAGTTGCAGTCTCTGATTAAATCCGAGTACTCCGTCGAAGAAATGCAGGGCATGGGCATGGTGTCGATCCAGGATCTGCAGGCTCAACTGGACAACCTCCTGTAGACATTCTTCAACGAAATTCTGTGGTTAGATTGACCGCAGTTGGCTATTCCGATTAACCCTCGGAATGATCGCCTCCATGTATATGTATCTATTTATTAATCTCTTTACTCGTTTTTACCTTCAGATGTTTCGATGAGTATTGCTAATTACGTGAATGGTCCTCTTTGGGCGACATTTGATTTGTACAAAATGTCAGGTTGGGTCAGAATTAGATTGTTTTGATTCACATTCTCTAAGAGCATCTCCAACCATTCCCTCTATTTTGCCATTGCCAAATAAGAATATTCCTCAAATATTCTTAAATGGAGGTCTTCCATCTCCAACCATGGTCTCTATATTTTAGCATCTTCAAGGAATATATCAGGATATAGATGTCATTATATTTTAAACATATAAGTTTTAGAGGGCTATTTGGGTATTAATCTTAAAGTCAAGCCAAATAGTAGACCTGCTATTTCGCATGAGAAACCTGCATAAATGCCGGCTAAACATCCCCCCGGCATATATGGCGGGCCATATAACGGACGGTTGGAGATGCTAACAGTTTTTTTTTTTGCACGGGAAAAAAACACACATTGGTATGATTTGGGTAGGTCATCCATACCCGCCAAATAAATCCGCACTTTTGGGTCCTTGCGTTCTTCCATCCTTTTGTATGAGTTATCATTTTACCCTTCATCTTATATATTAATCCATATCTAGTATTTTAATTACTATGTCATGAAAACAAATACAAGGGCTAGGACCGTAATATGTTATTTTTGCCCTTAATGTTCTTTCCCTACACATCTATATACCCGCTAGATAAATCTACACTTTTGGGTCTTTGTCCTTCCATTATGTTGCATGAGTTTTCAGTTTACCTTTCATCTTATATATTAATCCATACCTAGTATTTTAAATACTATGTTATGAAAACAAACACAAGGCCTAGGACTGTAATATGTCATTTTTGTCCTTTCTGTTCTATCCATACACAAATCACAAATACCATTTGGCCACTAATCAATTGAGTCTTATTTATCAATTTAAAAAACCAAGGGCTATTATGAGAATAAATCCCACTAACTTATTCTTCCTTCCATTCTACTTTTTGTTTTTCATTTTGCCCCCCTCTTTTTTGCCACTAACCCATTCTTCCTTTCGTCCTACATTTTGTTTTTCATTTTATCCTTCTTAATCCTATATTTTAAAACAATATCAAGAAAAATGTTTGGGTAGACTGGAACTCTACCCTATTAACTTTTGGGTATGAGTATGAATATCCATACCCGAAACCCATTTGCTCCTCTAACTTGTGACTTGACCCTGACTCGAAATATCTGATACGAGTATGGAAACAAATGTACTTTCAAGTATGGGTTTGGCCGTATGGGTATGGGTATGGGTTGTACAAAGTTTTTACAAAGTTTGGGTATCGTATGAGTATGAGTTGTATAAGGTTTTACAAGGTTTGGGTATAGTTTGTATAAGGTTTGGGTATGTTATGGGTATAGGAACTCTACCTGGTAGGTTACGTATGGGTACAGAAACTCTACCCTATTAACTTTTGGGTATGGGTATGGGTACCTTAATGCTTTTTACAAGTCTTGGGTAAGGTATGGGTATAGAAACTCTACCAGATTAACTCTTAGGAATGGACATGGCAGCATGGGTATGGGTACCTCAATACCCATATTTGACACCCAAAACCTGATTATCTCTCTAACTTATATAGCTAATACAGTTTGACATATATAGTGTACATATACCCCATATTTGGGTCCTATGTCATCAAAACAAAAACAAGGAATAAAGTGTTGCATTCTTGCACTTTCCATTGTCTGATTATTTCATGTGTCCATACCCTATACTAAAATATGACTATTTTTAATTTGTGTACGTGTAAAAATATCCATAGATTAGGAACTGGCGCACATGCAATACACGTGCCCAATGCACTAGTCTTGTTAGAAGGAAAATTTTATCGTTTCATACAAATTTTTATGACAAGTATATCCCCATTTAATCCAGCAGCACCTTCGGAAGACATCAAGCAAAGATAGACAAAAACCCAGAGAGTTTGAGAACTTAGGAGTTAGGAAATTTCAAAAAATTCTTAGCACGGTGACAAATGAAGAACCCTTGAGCCCTATTTATAGACTCGGGGGATTTTTCCATCGAAATTTGGGGTTTTCCCGCTCAAAAATTTGGAGAAAAGGCAAGAAAAAAATCCAATAGACAACCACGTGGCATCCATTGGACTTGCCACGCCACCTACTATGCACTTAACTGCCACATATTCCGCCACGTCATCCCTCAAGATTATCCTCCAAAGCTCGAATAGACCAACGGCCTCCAACTGACCTACCACCCGATCGGTCCAAATTGCACTGAAATCAGGCGCGATAGGCACCCTACAATCGACTGGCCCAAGTGTGGTCGGTTGGCTGCGATAAGCCGATCACCCGATCGGTCGCAGATGAACTGCGATCTGCTGCTAGGAGCACCTCGACGACCGACCGCCTCTCCTGCGGTCGGTTGGTCGTGACCGATCGACTGGTCGAGCGACCAGCCGACCGATAGACCGCCCTGCCGAGAAACCGACCGATCGCCCGGTCGGTCGCAGATAAACTACGATCAGCCGCCAGGAGCACCCCAATGACTGATCGCCTCTCCTGCAGTCGGTTGGTCATGACCGACCGACCGAGCAACCAGCCGACCGTTTGACCACTCCACTGAGCAACCGATCGACCGCCCGATCGGTCACAGATGAATTGCGATCGGCTGCCAGGAGCACCCTAGTGACCGACTGCCTCTCCTACGGTCGGTTGGTCGTGACCGATCGACCACTCGACAGACCGATTACCTAGTCGGTTGCAAATGAACTATGATCCGCCGCCAGGAGCACCCGATGACCGATCGCCCCTGGCGCGGTCGATTGCCTACGACCGACCGACCGATCGATCGACCACTCAGCCCTAATTGGCAGATCGTCCTTCCTATCAGCCCTTCGCCCTATTGGCTGGCCCCTCCAACGGCATTACTCGAACGCCCCGTTGGTTGGTCCTTGGTAAGAGGTCGGCAGACACGTTGGCCAGTCCCGGATAGTGGGCCAACCCTTGGTCGACCCTTAACAGGGGGTCGGCAGACACGACGATCGGTCTCGGACAATAGGCCAGCCCTTGGTCGGCTATTGGTAGGAGGTCGTCAGACACGACGGTCAACCCCAAACAGGGGGTTGGCCCTTAGTAGGTGGTTGGCAAACATGAGTCGGACCCGGCCGGACAGCTAATCGACCCTTGGCGGGGGGGTCGGCAGACGTGACGAAAGGCCCTGGATAGCGGGTCAACAGTCCAAACTCTAATCGGCCCTTGACAGAGGGTCTCTAGATGAAAATTTGGTCGGCCCCGAGCAGAGGGTTGACAGATTCTCTTCAACGCTCGTCAAGCCGCCTCAACATCGATAAACTAGTTTTGCACCATAGAGTCCTAACCAACTGGGTTAACACTTGTCTAGCTGAGAGGGGGTAACTTTGGGTGCAAAATCTGGCTAACGCCTAACTGTGGGACCCGCTAGCCCTGCCTAGGGTCCACGGAGACGGTGGTGGGACCCATCAACCCTGTCTGGGGTCCACGAAGATGACTATGGGACTTGCCAACCATGCATGGGACCCACAAAGATTGTCTAGGACCCAGTAAATCCCCCCGGGTATTTATCTGAACCACAGATATTCTTAAAAGTCTTAAAATAGCAGACCCTGTAAATAAACAAGGCCGGAATTCATTATTCCACTTTTTATATTTCAGAGCTCTCTAAGCCTTCTAGTGATCAAACTCCAGTTAAGTCTACTTCACCCTTTGTTTACTTGCGTAAGAACTCCTCGGCCGGTCGAGAGTAACTCTACCTTTCTTTCAGAGATAGTGGATTCAAAGGTTGTGTCTTACTGCACGGAGACGTAGGCTTCGGTCGAAATTCGTCACCATATCCTGTGTCAACTCTCTATCTCTTTCTCTACTCAACAGTGTTAGCGTGACAACTTAACACGCGATAGCTCGACACTCTATAGTGCATACTTAAAACTCAACCCTCAATCGATTGTTTGAGGAAGATCGTACAACGGCCGTAATTTCCCCCCACACATGGTGTGACTTTCATTTGCCAAAATATAAACTGTCGAGATGCAGTTTCAGTTTTGGAGTAACGATGTGGTTTCAGTTTGACCAAAACAACATAAAATCGCATAGTTTATGTAATTATAATGATAAATCGCGGTGCACCACACCACATTGAATGATATGGTTTTGGTTTTACATAGTGGTTTACCATCGCGTTGCGGTGCGGTTTCAATATGTCGGTTTGGTGTTATGGTGCGATTTCGATTTTACCCAAAATCACACTGTTGGCATCCCTACCTCCAAGTTCGGATCACTCACTATATCGGCCTTCATACCCCCCCGCCCCCCTCTACCCAGTACGTTCGTATGTATGTTCAACGAGCAGTGATAGGGGAGCCCCATTATATAGTCCCCATCAGGAAGCCCAATGATGCAGTAACTATCCAACGGATTAACAATCTTATGTGAAAAATAAAACAAAGTTCAAATGCCTTAATTGCCTTCAACAGCAGGCTCTATATGCGGCAAGCATGATCTCCCATTTCCATTAGTTTTTTGAAATAATATTTTTTAGGAGTTGAGTTTTCCATTTTAAAAAATCCATAACTTGTTGTATATACTAGTGCATGCCCGTGCCTGTCGGCACTGCAGCGGGCCGCCTTCGGCGGCAACACACCTGTCAGCAATGCAGCGGGCCGCCTTCGGCGACAAAACACCCCCTGGGCATCACCACCCTCACCCCCACCGTCGTATGCGGCGACAGCATAGCTGACCACCTTCGGCAACAAAAAACTTTCGGCGACAACACCGGCCTGCCCCGTCCTATTCGATTGTTTCACATGGGATCTCATCCGTTCGATCATTCGATCGAACGGCTACACCTTTTAACTGGGTGGAAAGAATTAGGACAGTTCGATTTAGGCCGATCGGACGGCTGGAGTTCAACCCCCCACTGAAATCACTGTTACTGTGCCCGCCACAGTAACAGCTGCGGTCGGTGGGGGTTGAATCCCGATCGTTGGATCGGTTGATCTACAAAAAAAATCAAGTTGATTTACAAAAAAAAAATAATGTTTTTTTAGGAAAAAAACAAATCAGGATTTTTTCCTGTCTCATGTTGATTGAAGTAAAGAAAAGGTTGTGGTCTCATGTTGCTATGTGGGATCTACTGTGGCTGAGAGAGAGAGAGAGAGAAAGAGAGAGAGAGAGAGAGAGAGAGAGAGAGAGAGAGAGAGAGAGAGAGAGAGAGAGAGAGAGAGTTCACACCTGGCGAACCTCGAGCCTACATGCGGTGAGGGTGCGATGCCTTCTGTACGATGGTGCAGCGAGGGGTTGATGTATTGTGCACGATCCCTCCTTATGCATGATCACATCCCACCCCGCGATCTCAGCAAAGCATGAATTTGGGGGTGATTGCGGGAGCGGCTGATGCTGCATCATGCCATATATGGGGGGATTTGAAGGCGTTGCTCGATTTGGTCGATCACGGGACGGGATTGCTGAAATTGCTGGTTGCTTGATATGGAAAGTAAGGAATTAGAGGGGAAATGATCGCTGAAGGGGATCGCAGGGTGCGAGGGATTGGGGGGATTGCAGGGTTGGCGGCCCTAAATGAGAGGGGAATGATAGGGGTGGGAGAGAGAGGGGAAGGGCATTGGGTGGCCGACAGGATTTGGGGAAGGGGCCATTGGGTGGCTGGCGGGATTTGGGGGAGGGGTGAGAGGGGCGGGCGCGGGGGAAAGGGCATCCATGGGTGGCCGGCAGGTTTTGGGGAAGGGGGCATTGGGTGGCCGGCGGGATTTGGAGGAGGGGTGAGAGGGGCGGGCGCGGGATCGCAGGGTGGACGGTTGGGGGTTAGCGTGAAAGAGGGACGTGATCAGCGGCTCGAGGGGGAGGGGCTGAGATGAGGGAGGCGACGATCTCTCTCGAATGACTGTGATTAAGGGGGTGAGGGAGGCTCGGGAGTTTTGAGGAGAAGGAGAGAGGACGCGAGACAGCTATCGCGTGATCTATCACGACGGACGGCTGTGATCCAGTGCTCGGTAATGAGAGAGCTCGCGGAGAGAGCTCGATCGGGACGACGGACGGCTATGATGACATACATCTCTCATGCGGGATGGCTGTGATCTCATGCCCGGGAATGAGTCTGGCGCGGGACGTCTGTGATCCTGTGCCCGGGAATGAGAGTGTATGTGGGAAGGCTTATTTTTTTGTGTTTTTTCTGTCTAGTCAGCGTGTGGTTCCATATTATCCTAGTCAGCACAAATGGTTCCATATTGTCCTAGTCAGCACGTAGACCGCCGTGCCATGTTATATAGATATCAAAATTTTATAAAATTTTTATTTTTGGAATCTACTAATGGAGCTTTATAAAACTAAACCCATATTATTTATAAAATTCTAAGAAAAAAACTTGGATATAAAATATTCTATAATAAAGTAACATTTATCAAATTAAATGACATTTACTGATTGTTATAAAAAATTAAAAATGTCACTGTCGAAATCTTGATTTCACGTTAATTGACTAAATGTCATTTACAAAAGCAAATATTATGTAGAACTGACAGTTGCAAAATCAAAACACTATTGGACACAAACTGTTGATAAAAGTTTCTTAATTTTACAATTGTCAAAAATTAAAAATAACACTTTCGAAATCTTGATTTCATGTTAATTGACTAAATCACTTATAAAAGCAAATGTCATATAAAACTAACAGTTAAAAAATTAAGACAGTTTATCATACACAATCTGCCGATAAAGTATCACTTAATTTTACAACTATAAATTTACATAACATTTGATTTTCAAAAATGATATTTAATCAGTTTAGCTTACAATTTGATTTTAAAGATGAAATTTTTTGTTGATTTGTAGCTTTTTCTAAATATCACTTAATTAAGTAAAATTTTACTTAATTATAAGTTACTTGTATTTAGATTTTTTTTCTTATGAATTTCGTAGCCTTAATGGATATAGTTTGATAGATTTCGACTAGTAGATTTCAAAATATAATTTTTTTAAATTTTGATTAGTATACAAAAAATTGTAAATTTTTAAAAATAAAAAATATAACTCTAAAAAAAATTAATTATTTTACAAAATAATGATAAGACAAACAAATAATAAGACGGTTATCAAATAAATAAGTTTGGAGTTTACTCGGTATAAAAGTTGAGACCTAAATCATTTTCCATATTCAATCAGGTTTTTTTTCAAAATATTATTAAAAAATAAAATATTTAAAGAAACATCGGCTGATCGTAACTATTTACCAACTTAACGCTCTGAAAGCCACGTGCATGTCAGTGCTGTAAAGCGAGCGCGAAATTTTTTTTTTTTCGTTTGAAATAGAATCTGGTTTTGAATTACCAGATTTAAAATCGATAAACTGGATATCGAGTTTAACTGAAGCCTCTTATATGAAGTTTCCATACTTAATTGTTTTTTCTCTTAATTTTAGCCGTTTTTTCTCTGGTTTTGGTTAAACCCGTAAATCCTATTCAAATGGCATTTTGCTTCCTGAGCGTCGTACACGCTGGTACACACCACGTCGGCAATATGTCTGTTTTTTTTTATTCCGCTGCGTGTACAAAAGTTAAATGACTAGATGGCCCCTGTTACTTTGCAAGCTCATTGAATGCGCGCGAGGGCAACAATAACTTTTCACCTTTACCAAGGCAGTCAACCGCCTCGCTTCTCCAGATTTTCGTCTCCCGCGGCCCCGCCGACGAGTTCAATTTGGCTTCAATAACCCGCCGGCCGGTAGCGATTCGACACCTGTCTCGCCTATGAAAACTTTCAGCACATCCTGCCTATCAGCACCAGCGGGAATCAGCAAGCTAAGACAGCGAAGGGTGATGAGATCGATGGAGGAGGGCCCTGGGGTGAGAGCTTCCGGCCGGAGAAAAGAAATGGCGACGGAATCTGCAGCCAGTCTCCATCGGAAGATCCCTTCTTCAGTCGCTGAGCTCCGGCGGGAGTTTGGGGTTTCTGAGGACATTAGCCTGACGCTCTATTCGAAAGGGGATACCGTCCCGGACGGCGGCACCGTGGTCTACGCCGGTCAGTTCCTGGCGGGGCTGAGGCTGCCACTTTCCGACTTCGCCGCCGAATTCTTGTCCACCGTCCGACTCTGCCCGGGGCAGCTCGCCGGGAACGGGTGGCGGATTCTCCGTTGCTGCGAGATTCTGGTGGATGTCTTCCAAGTCCCCGTCGACACGCGCTACCTGTGCGCCAAGTTCAATCTGAAGAAGACGCTGGCCACGAGTACGAGCTACTGCTTCTCCCTCCGGTCGGGCGCGGAACAACCATTCCCGGGCCTGCCGCACGCGGACAAGCAGTGGAAGGCCGTGCCGATCTTGGTCACCGGCCCATGGCAGTCGGGGCGGCGCATTCCCAACCGGCCGCAGAAGGTGGAGAGAGGCTTGGGAGCCTTTCGGTCCGACCGGATCTACAGGCTGGTCGAGGCGAAGGTCGAGGCGATCGACGCCAAGATCAAGGACGCCATGGGGGAGAAGCCTTACTGGCACTTACTGCACCGCTCTGTGCCTGAGAAGCCCAAGCCTGAACCCCCTCCTTCCACCGGTGGGAATGGTGCAGGGTCTCAGCCAAGCGCGGCCATCCCTGTTGAAGAGATCTCCGGGGTGGGCGTGGTGGCCGACGCCTCTGCCAATGATTCCAGGCCTGCCCCTCCACTGGGGACAACGACTCCGAACCCTCCGTCCAGCCATCTCTCAATGGAGGAGTTGACTCGGTGGTACCGGGAGGACAAGAAGAGGAGGAAGAAGGAGCTTGCCGACCTCCGCGCTGCCTTTGCGCGCGAAGGAGAAACACTCCGCAAAGAGGCGGCGGATCTGAATGCTACCTCGAGGACGGAGAAGGAGCGGTTGGAGAAGGAGGCGGGTGACCTGAGGGATGCCCTTCGCGCCGCCGGGATCCGTCTGAATGCCAGTCTCGGCAGGGAGAGGGATCTGCAGGTCTCGCTCGACCAGGCCCGGTCCGCCACAGAGACTCTCTTGGCCCAGCAGCGATCGAAGCAAGCCTCAGAGCTGGAGGACCTCCGCTCCGTCACAGGGAGCCACCTGACCGAGCTGCGGTTGAAGCACAACTCGGAGCTGGATGAGCTTCGTAAGAGGCACGAGGGGCGGCTGGCGGAGGAGAGGGAAAGGATCAAGGCCGAACTCGTGGAGGAGCTCAGGGGAGCCATGGCCTCTTCGTCGAGCGGGGAGGAGGTCGCAGCTGGTGGTGGCAAGGATGGATTTGCGTTCGGCTAGCCAGAACTGCACTGCGGAAGCGATCAAACCATGCCCGAGATGCTTGTTTGAGCCCGTAGATAGCACGGCGTAAACGACACACGTGCTCTGGAGGAACTGAAACGCCCGGAGGAGGAGCCATGTATACTTCCTCGGAGAAGGTTTTCATAAGCAAAAAATCTGTGTTATTATCAGAAATATTACTAAATCCCACATGGTCATAGGTTTTCAATTGCTAAATTCTGATAAGCATAATTGGTGGAGAAAGATGGTGCCACTTATAAATATATCTTGGTGGTAAAGATAAGCATTTTATTAATTAGTCTTTGCCCCCCAAGGGTAAAATCGGATATTTGAAACGGGTTGACAGCTGGTGGGGGGCAAAGACTAATTTAGAAAAATATGAAAAATCTCTTAGATGGCGTGCTGACTGAACAGTTAGTTTTGGGGGGTAAAGTCTAATTAATGAAAATATGGGGGGTAAAGTCTAATTCAACGCAAAATATGGGGGGCAAAGTCAAAATAACCCTTTTTTTTTTTGGAGGGGGGGGGGGGGTGCTTTTTTTGATTAAAGGTTGCTGTGGGAAGCTAGCAAGAAGTGTTGACTGGATTCATTGCAGTCCCAGAAGCAGATCCCGGGGAAGGATCACAGTTCATCAGTTCCCTCCAAGGATTCTTCGTTGGAGGACTCTGTTGCTGTAGATGCAGTTTTGGTGAATACTCACCAGGTTTCTTTCTTTTTGTCTCCACTGACAACTAATTGGTTCTGGTATCCATTTCGATCATACTTATCTTTTGAATTTCACATACTTGAAATTCACTGTAACATTTCTCTGCCTCGAAGGATTCTTACATTTCTAAAAGCATTTGGTTATGCCCTTGCTTCGAAGAAGGTTTACTTTCTAGCATGAAAGAAAAAAAGAAAAATGAGTTACTATTGTATGTACTTCTGATAGATCAACAACCCAAATCAACTTACCATTTGATGCCCTTTCTATATAATATACACTCTATTAGCTAATACTTTAGAAGCTAAGGGGGTGTTTGGCTTTGTTCCCCATGACCGTTCTGTTGCTCCTATCTGTATTTTTTGTAAAAATTGTATAAACTGAACACCATAATGATCTTGGGGAATGATGCCAAACACTCCATAATAGTCTGCAGAAATAATTTATTCTTGGGAAATCGACATGTTCTATAGCCGATAAATAACTCTCTCTAGTATGTACTATATTATATTTAAGACGTGAGTGTTATATGTTCAACATGCATGAATAATATACTTGCATAGTTGCATACTTGCATGTTGATATATTTTTTTTTCAAGCATATTATAATCGTAAATTCTTTAACAATGCTTTTACAATATGTTTTTACACGGATATACATGTAGAACAATCACATGCTTTTGTGTCAAATACAAGACGCACTTGCAAGTAACTGAACCCATTCATCTTTCTTGATATCTACTAAAATAAATCGGAAGAGGGAATCAAATTGACAAAAATCTTTTTCCAGATCGACACACCTGACTTTATTTACGGGATCACACATGACACATTTACTAATCAAGATTCCACCCAAGATTGTGTAACATCCACATAGAACATTTGTTGTGAGTCTGTATCAGCTCGCCCTGGTGATCGTTTTCGTCAGCTTGCGCCAATGTTTCTCCGACTTTCGATCCCAGATAGATTCAACGGAGACTACGTGTGGGACCCGTGAGTCGATTTTACAACTCATCCTTCCTTTTTGGCTCTCCACCATCAGCTTGCGTTCATCAGATACGATGTCTTCTAGTTGCACTACATGGAACTCGAGGTCGAGTTCCATGTAATGTTAAGCGTATGATGGGGATTTGAATATGCAGAGATCGCAGATGAGCACAAGCTGATGGTGAGTTTTGACCATGTGATAGTGTTGATGATGATTTTCACTATCGGATTTAATGGAGGCACTTGGATCACCTTGGATCAACTTATCATGATATATATCGTAGATTCGTATGATGCAAGGTCGTATGCGCATGCTTATTGGAACAGATCATCATTCACATGGATTTCGGAGCACAAGTCCTATTGTTTTATTTTGTTGGAATTATATTGATTTCCGAACTTAATTTATTAGGGTACTTTTAGATGAGTGTTTTAGTTGGGTTTAATTAAGAGTTTGGTTTGAATTAGCATTCCAAGTTTTAACTTTTAAGCATATTAGGAGTAATAGGTTTTTACTTTTGCTACTCTATATAAAGGTCTTTAGGCGCCTCATGTAATCAAATGGATGGGGATTAATAAAAGTTTACTGCTATTTCTTCTTCTTCGTATGATTCGAAGGCCTTGTGGTGATTATGAGACCTAGAAGTGAGTTCGGAGAGGCCTAAGGCCTTGTTTATCTCTCTTCTAATCTTTTTTTTGTTTCTTCTGTATTTTCTGCATCTTATCCCTACAAAACCTGAAACAAATCACTATGTTCATCATCCTTGTGAAGTGTGAATCCATCAACCTCCATCGCCTCTTTCACCGAAAACCTGCATAATTTCATTTAGTTGAAAATAAAATATTGTCGAAAACTTATCAAACCTTATCCGATTTTCATGAAACTAAATTCCCTTGAACCCTTTATCATCCCTACACCCTCATATACCAAAAGCCACAATTCCTACGACTGAAGTCCAAAATCTAGGGGTGGCAATGGACTCCGAAAACCCGACCCAAAACATTGGGTATGGGTACAGATTTTGTACCCGAAACATTAGGTATGGGAATAGAAGCTCTACTCGATTAGCTTTTGGGTATGGGTATGGATACCCCAATACCCATACTCGAAACCCGAAATCCAATTGTCCCTCTAACTTGTGTATACTAGATAATACGGTTCGACTCCAAACTTATGATCATATACCCAAATTCAAACCAAACCCATATCCCTACCCAAACTTCTAGTAAGACCATTGTAATAAGAAACCAAAAGAGTTTCTTAACATTTTATTGTGATACCTTGATTTTTCCAGTGTAGTTAAGGCGAGCCGAGGCACCTGCCTGAGGTGCAAGGCAAGGCAAAGGCGCCTTACCTGGATTAAGACGAGAGCATGTATATAAGTTGGTTTGAGGCGCCCACCTTACACCCTGAGGCGGTCGAGGCGCCTGCCTCATTTAATTGATGGTTTAGGTTGAAGCCAAACTGAATCACAGCCGTCCTTTCGCATGACATTTGGGACTGAGTGTGATTCACTAGCCGGTTTGGGTGTAACGGACGGTTGTGATTCAATTTTAGCTTTAACCTATCTGATCCTATGAGTTTATAACCTCAGAGGATCCCGTGCCCTATGGATTCAAATCTTCCACGCGATTGAGCGAGATAAAAAAGAACTCGTGACGATCGGGTAGGTTAGGGTTTAAACTTTGGGGCTGCCTTCAGCGTCCGTCACGAAGTGAGTATAATGTTGCCCATCAAAACTCTCTTCTCTCAGTTTTTTAATTCAGATTTTTGATTCAGTTGTACAGTGTCATAATTCTTTATATGTTTACTTCACATCTTCAATTCACATTTTTTTCATCTAACTTACAGACATCCAAGCATAGATACCAATCTATATTATTTAGATTTTATAGGTTTTAAGATGCGGATGTTATAGATTATGCGAACTTGTTTCAAGTAGTCATTTTATAGTGTGTGTGTGTGTGTGTATATATATATATATATATATATATATATATATATATATATATATATATATATATATATATATATATATATATATATATATATATATAAAGAGAGAGAGAGAGAGAGAGAAATACTAAAATGCGGTGTGCGGTGCGTGCGACGTCGCATTGCAGCCGTCTGATGCACCGCTGCGTGCATCGCACGCATCGCAGCGGTGCATCGCACGCACCGCAGCGGTGCATCAGACGGCTGCGGTGCGACGCCGCACGCACCGCAGCGGTACATCAGACGGCTGCGGTGCGACGACGCACGCATCACACGCCACATCCTAGCACGCCTATATATATATATATATATATATATATATATATATATATATATATATATATATATATATATATATATATATATATATATATATATATATATATATATATATATATATATATATATATTCCCTATATATATATATATATAGGGAATCGTGACTTTGTATGTCCATGCATTGAAGGCTTCAATGTATGCTCCTATATTAACATACATAGAGATTTCCAAATTTGCTAATTTTTTTTGGAGATGATATCTATGCTGAGATGATCATCCTTATAAAAAAATCGGCAAGTTCTGAAACCTCTAAGCATTTCAAATAAGCTCATCATATTAACGGTTGAAATGGACAGCTGATAAAGCTTCTAACATTTTGATGGACCTAGATGTTTCAGAATTTGTTGATTTTTGGTGGATATGCTATCTATAGCAAGATGATCACCCTCATCAAAAATCAGCAAATTCTGAAACCTCTAGATGTATCAAAATGATAGAAGTTGTATCGTCTGTCCATTTCAACCATTAATTTGATGGGCTTATTTAAAATGCTTAGAGGTTTCAGAACTTGCTGATTTTTTGTGAGGATGACCATTTCAACATAGATATCATCTCCAAAAAAAATTTATCAAATTTGGAAACCTCTATGTATGTTAATAGAGGAGCATACATTGAAGCCTTCGATGCATGGGCATACAAAGTCACGCTTATATATATATATATACTAGTAATGCCCGTGCCTGTCGGCACGAAAAAGATTTTGAGAGCGAGTACAATATTTCGAGGAAGGTGACAATATTTCGAAGAAAGTGACAATATTTTAAAAGCGGCAACAAAATATTTCGAGAGCGATAATAATATTTCGAGGGTGAAAGTAATATTTCGTGAGCAAATCTAAGAATTCAGTTCTTATAATTTACAAACCAGGTCCATACCCATGTCAATTGTCAAGAAAATGAGACGCTATATACAAACCATGTCCCTACCATGTTAGGTTTGAGGAAAACCATGACCCAAGTTCCCAAAAATCCTGAAGTAGGCAGTGTCATTGCAATTTTGCAAGTAATTTCACTTCACGATTTAGAGTTTTTCTAAGAGGAGTTTTATACATACTACACAAACATATAATCAAACACGTTTCCCAACAGAAGAGACATATTTCCCAACCGAAGAATGTACAAAGAGAGAGCTATGAATTTAGATAAGAGGGAGAGAGACGAAGAGATCAGTTTCGGAAAAATGTCAAAAGATTGGGAGTTGTGTTAATTCAAATCCACAGACGATTGGAATACGCCTCTCATTCGGCGTGAAAATTTTGAGAGTGGAAATAATTAAAAAACGATTATAATATTTCGACAAAACTCACATTCATCCACAGCGGACATTTTAAGCGGGGTGGCCGCCTTAGATGGCAAAGCACATTCGGCGAGGGTTGACATAATACGTCGACGGCGCCCATATTTGTCCACAACGGATAGTTTTAGCGGGGCGACCATATTCTATGGTGACCACTCCCACTGAAAATGACTGCGGCTAACGAATATGGTTGCCACAGCCGAATGTCGGCAACCACGTTCGTCAATCATTGCCATTATCAGCGGGGCAACCACATTCGAATAGACACTGCCAACAATATAAGATATAGTTAAGAACTTGACAAATTAAATGACAACCTCCACAAAACTTGACAAAAAAAAATAAATAAAAATTAGAGGTCCAAGTTTCTCCATTTAAATTACAACAATTTAATTAATTACTAAAAGATAATATTCAAGATCAATGCAATAACATCTCGAAATAATAAGTTATACAAAAATCATATGGTTTTTATCCCAATGAAATAGAGAGTGGGAAATCAAAGATTTGGGGATCGGGGTCGAGCCTCGATTCAAACAACATAGTAGAATAAAGGTCCTCGGAGGACTCATGAGCATGAAATTTTCCATGGCACCTAAAAGAGATCAAGTCCACTATTAATATAAAAAAATTTGAGGCAATAAGAAAAATAATGTTTGGTTCTGGAATTCACGTTGATCATAGAACTTGAAGAGATCAAGTCCATCAACAAAGCAACATGCAAGGAATTGAAAAGATCAAATGAAACAAAGAAACTACTACACAATCTTATTCATCAATCAATATAATCATAAAATTAAAAAAAAAATGATGTTTGTTTCAAGGACTTAACCTGATCATGGAGCTCGAAAAGATCAAATTCGTCATCGAATAGGGCAACCAAAGGGATCAGGCAAGTCCGTCTCTAAACTAAACTCAAAAAAAAAAATAAAGATCAATAAAAAAAAAAAAGACAACAATTGTTCAGGGACTTGATCAATACCTTTTTCCTGCATCAGGTCCAAATTATAGTTATATAGGTCTAAATAGACTTGCATAACAAATATTGGGGATTTCAATTCAAAAAAATCAAGCTGCCATAAGTTTTTCTATTTATCTTCAAGTCAAGCTACCCCTATCACAGGTTATAAAACAAAAGTTGAGTGATTCCCGGAGATGGACAAAATGATAAAAGATTGTCTTCCATATCCATCTCAGTTTTTAAAAAAACCAGCGAAACCAAGTATGAAAGATCAAGATCACCATTTAAAAATATTTTTCTAAATGAATTTTTTTTTATCTTAATTTGATCATAATGCCCTTACCCCCCCCCCCCCCCCCCCCCCCCCCGCCACCGAAATTCTAAACTTTGATCACCATTCCAAACAAAAAAAATGCTTGTGATTGAATATGGAGAAATTTGTTTTAGGCTTTGGTGTAAACTAAAATTTTAAACTTTCAGTGTAAACAACCAAACAGAAAACCTATCAAGATAAACAACCAAATAGAAAACAAAAATTTATTTTTGGATCACTGGATTTTTGATCCCATTAAACAATCATGGGGTTTGAGCATTGAAGACATACATGAAGAGAAAGAATGCAGAATGAGGGCGCTTTGGCGCATTGGAGTCTTTCACTCTCTTCTCCCTCTTGCTCCTCTTCTCCTTTGGTTCTGACGACACCACCCTCTTCCTGCAATTCATCAAAGCACCCCAAAAACACCAACCAATTGAAGATCACATCACGAATCCAAAATTGCTTCGAAATTGGGTTTCCTGTGCTTTACTTCTCTGCCGGTTTCTTGATCTATGCAGCTTTCTCTCCGACTTGAGCCTTTGATCAGAAGTTCAAGCATATAAACAGGGACAAAAAAAATATGGTTGCCAATCGAAAGAAGAAAAAAAATATGAGAGAGAGAGAGAGGAAGGGGGGGGGGGAGAGAGAGAGAGAGAGAGAGAGAGAGAGAGAGAGAGAGAGAGAGAGAGAGAGAGAGAGAGAGAACCTAAGGGGGTGTTGGTCGCAGCCACATCGGCATCCTTCCTCCTGGAGCAAGAGATCTGACCGGGAGAAGAGAGAGATTAGTAGGATTGGGGCTCCCGATCCCCCTTCGACATGGATCTCGTCATCCCCCACACCCTCTTCCCCTCCTCCACTGAGTCTGCTCCCTTCCCTCATCTGCTCTGCGAAAAACAAAAAAAAACAGAGATTAGAAAAAGAGAAAGAGAGAGAGAGAGAGAGAGAGGGGGTGGGTGGTGGTCGCAGTCGGCGGAGGCGGAGGCGAAGGAGGAAAGGCGCGATCTCAGCCTGGCGAAGACGAAGGCGGAGGAGGCCTCCTGAAGCTGTCGGACAGAGGCGGAGGGGCGCGATCTCTGCCCGGCAGAGGCGGAGGCGGAGGAGGCCTCCTGAAGCGGCTGGGCGGAGACGGGAGGACCGGCGCCCGGCTGGTAACAACAACAGATCTCCTCCGGCGAGGTCCAGATTTGGGAGAGGGAGAGAGATCTGCAGGGTGAGAGAGAGAAGCCGAAAGCGGCGTGACTGTCGGACTCCTCGAAGGCGGCGCGGAGGCAACCGATGAGGGTAGGGGTCCGAGGGTCGTAGAAGGAGAGAGGGAGAGAGAGAGAGGGAGAGAGAGAGAAAGAGAGAGAGAGAGATCTCGTGGGCGGGGGGCTTCACTGACGGGGAGGGTGAGAGAGAGAAGGAGCCGTGAAGGGGGTTTGGCGAAGGGGGCTGGGGCGGGGGCTTAGAAGGGGAGAGGAGAGAGAGAGAGAGAGAGATAATGGTGTATTTATCACCATCCATTTTTAACCCCTGACGGATCCGGACGGCTTCCATTTTTAACCCACAGAGTTGTTTTCCATTTTTGGAGGGCTGATCGGATCAATCACAGCTGTTAATATATATCATTCAAGTAAATGGCACTCACCCTAAAAGCAATCAACGGCTGTGTTTGTCTCTTAGGTTTGTCTCTCGACTGAATTAAATGTTTATACCCCCCATAAAACCCTGAAATATTATATAGATATATATATATATATATATATATATATATATATATATATATATATATATATATATATATATATATATATATATATATATATATATATATTATATATATATATGGGGCATGCTATAATGCGGCATGCGGTAAGTGCGGCACCGCATAGTAGCCGTCTGATGCACCGCTGCGTGCATTGCATGCACGCAACGCGTGCATCAGACGGCTGCGGTGCAGTGCCACACGTACCGCATGGCGCATTATAGTATGCCCCTATATATATATATATATATATATATATATATATGGGAATGCTTAGGTGCGGTCTGCGGTCCGCAGCCGTCCGATGCACCATTCCGTGCATCCGATGCACGCGGCCGGTGCATCGGACGTCTGCGGACCGCGGACCTGCCTTACCCGAATGGGTATGGGTATTGATAGGGGTAGGGTCCTGTATGAGCAAATATTTGAATTTTTCACTCAAGTACAAATTTTAAAGGACTCGCTTCGAGGGAGCGGAGTACAAAATGTATATCAGGAGATTGCGGGGAAATCCGTCTTTGATCCTTTAATACTTGATTTCGAAGTACAAAGATCACAACAAGTGAGAAAATGAAAAGAGAAGAGCGTTGCGGTGCTTGATCCTTCCGGGCTTTGCGCGTGATCGGCTAGGGGCTTTGCTTTACTCTTCTTCTCCTAGAATCTTCACTTGTTCTTCGCTTGTTCTTCGACTTGCTTTGGACTTGAATCTTTAATTTTCCATCTTCGATCTTCGGTCTTCGATTTTCTTTGGTTTGCTTCGATCTTCGATCCTTCTTCTTCGGGATTTCTTGGCCGGTGCATCGGACGTCTGCGGACCGCGGACCTGCCTTACCCGAATGGGTATGGGTATTGATAGGGGTAGGGTCCTGTATGAGCAAATATTTGAATTTTTCACTCAAGTACAAATTTCAAAGGACTCGCTTCGAGGGAGCGGAGTACAAAATGTATATCAGGAGATTGCGGGGAAATCCGTCTTTGATCCTTTGATACTCGATTTCGAAGTACAAAGATTACAACAAGTGAGAAAATGAAAAGAGAAGAGCGTTGCGGTGCTTGATCCTTCCGGGCTTTGCGCGTGATCGGCTAGGGACTTTGCTTTACTCTTCTTCTCCTAGAATCTTCACTTGTTCTTCGCTTGTTCTTCGACTTGCTTTGCACTTGAATCTTCAATTTTCCATCTTCGATCTTCGGTCTTCGATTTTCTTTGGTTTGCTTCGATCTTCGATCCTTCTTCTCCGGGATTTCTTGGAGCTTTGAAGTATCTTCAGTCGGGAGCTTTGTAGGTTCTTCTTGCTATGGCCAAAGATCCTTTCTTCTCTTCTTGTCCCTCCTTTTATAAGGGTCGAAGTAGTTATTGTAGAGAATAACTACTTCGGGTGGTTGAAGCAACCTCCTGGTGGTTTCTATAACTTCCCTTGGATGGTTAGAGAAACTTTCAGGTGGTTTACATAACTTCCTTGATGGTTAGGATCATATTCGAGTGGTTTTGTAACTTCCACTGGTAGCTTAATCCTTTTGAGCTTGAGTGAACCGGTCTGATTAAAACGACTTGTGGTTCGGGTCTTAAATCCGAATCGACTTACTGCGACTTAGATTTTAACCAAGTTAACTCTTGATCTGGTCCTTTCTGACTTGGTAGGTTAATGAGTTTGTCGAAATCTAGCGTAAGCTTACTTGTAGGAGCTTAAGCTTGATTACTCTTCGGCCTTGTATATCAGCTTGTCGAAGGATGCTCATCTTTAAGTATCATTCTGTTGACTTAGATATAGCCTTTGGACGATAGGGATATAGTACTTTCCTTACTCTCAGACTTGATCAAATTTCAGAGCGTAAGGAAGCAAAAAAAATTTCCTTGGTCATCAAGGAAATAAAGTATAAGGAAGCAAAATTTTCCTGGTCATCAGGGAAATAAAGTCTTCCAGACTTAGCCAAATTTCTGAGTGTAGGCAAAAATTTCCCTGGTCATCAGGGAAATAAAGTGTAAGGAAACAAAAATTTCCCTGGTCATCAGGGAAATAAAGTCTTCCAGACTTAGCCAAATTTTTGAGTGTAAAGTAAAATTTCCCTGGTCATCAGGGAAATAAAGTCTTCCAGACTTAGCCAAATTTCTGAGTGTAGGCAAAAATTTCCCTGGTCATCAGGAAAATAAAGTGTGAGGAAACAAAAATTTCCCTGGTCATCAGGGAAATAAAGTCTTCCAGACTTAGCCAAATTTCTGAGTGTAGGCAAAAATTTCCCTGGTCATCAGGGAAATAAAGTATAAGGAAGCAAAATTTCCCTGGTCATCAGGGAAATAAAGTCTTCCAGACTTAGCCAAATTTCTGAGTATAGAAAAAAAAATTTCCCTGGTCATCAGGGAAATAAAGTGTAAGGAAGTAAAAATTTCCCTGGTCATCAGGGAAATAAAGTCTTCAAGACTTAGCCAAATTTTTGAGTGTAAAGCAAAATTTCCCTGGTCATCAGGGAAATAAAGTCTTCCAGACTTAGCTAAATTTCTGAGTGCAGAGAAAAATTTCCCTGATCATCAGGGAAATAAAGTATAAGGAAGCAAAATTTCCCTGGTCATCAGGAAAATAAAGTCTTCCAGACTTAGCCAAATTTCAGAATGTAAGGAAGCAAAATTTCCCTGGTTATCAGGGAAATAAAGTCTTCCAGACTTAGCCAAATTTTTGATTCTCTAGCTTTAAGCAATATTTCAATGTCTACAAATTGCCCCCTCAAGGATTGACGTTTCAAGCGAAAAGCGAAAAAGGTCAATCTTTGAAATTTTTTTTTTTTTGAATTTTTTTTTTTTTTTTGCCAGGGCCGGCCAGGTTTGATTAGGGCCGGCCAGAAACCTCCAGGGCCGGCCAAAAAAAAAAAAAATTTTTTTTTTTTTTAGGACGGCGGTACAGCTCGTCCTTTGACCCCCCCTTTGTCTATAAAAAGGGGTCTCCTCTCCTTTTTTAACTTATTTTTCGGTATTTCTTGGAGCTAGGTCTAAAAACCCTACTTCAAGGTATTTTGCAAAAACCATCTCGCAAACTTGATTCCTTCGGCAAGTAGACGATCAAATCATCCAAGGTAATCATAATCTTGATCTTTTCCTTTGCTTTGCTTGCTCTTTGATCTTCGTTTCTCCTTTTGCAATGATCTTTGTGGGCCCTTTTTTTAAAAAAAAACGAAACCCTAGTTCAAGGTTTTGCAAGAATGATCTTTGGTCTCCTCTTTTACCTTTTTGAATTTTTTTGATCTTCTTGTATATCATATGATATTTGATTCTTGGATCATCTTTCATGCATCTAGATGATCTTTGACTATCCATCTACTTGAATCGACTAGGTTTTTTAGAAACCCTAGTTCAAGATTTTGCAAGAATGATATTTGATCTCCTCTTTTACCTTTTTGAATTTTTTTTTGATCTTCTTGTATATCATATGATATTTGATTCTTGGATCATCTTTCATGCATCTAGATGATCTTTGACTATCCATCTACTTGAATCGACTAGGTTTTTAGAAACCCTAGTTCAAGATTTCGTAAGAACGATTTTTTTTTTTTTGCTCTCATTTTTACCTTTTTTTTTTTTATGCTCTTGCATATCTCGTGCATGATGTTAGATAATCTTTGACTATTCATCTACCCGAATTGACCAGGTTTGACCAGGTCATTTATATATATATATATATATATATATATATATATATATATATATATATATATATATATATATATATATATATATATATATATATATATATATATTTTGCCAGGGCCGGCCAGGCAATCCCCAGGGTCGGCTAGAAATTTTTTTTTTTTTTAAAGGACAGCGGTACTTATGACGGTACAGCTCGTCCTTTGACTCCCCTTTTACATAAAACGGGATTCTTTTCTTTATTTTGCTTGTTCCTTGATCTTCTTTCCTTTGCAATGATCTTCGATCTTTGATATTTTTCGATGGTCAACTTTTGCAAAATATATTCTAACTTTTAATTCAATCTTCTGTGTGTAGGTATGAGTACTTCAGAGAAATACATTGCTATGCCAGAAGATGGTTGGTTAGAAGAAGAAGAAGAACGAGGGGTCACTTATCTTGTTTTTCCTCATGCGAAAGTCAAGCAGCATGGGGTAACTCTGAAAAAGAATGGCCCAAACTCTTTGACTACCTTGAGAATCGTTGAGCACGAGAGTTGTGACAACGATAGTCATGGAGCTGAGAAGAGCGCTGGACCCATTAGCCGTTATGAAAAGGCTCCGATTCTTTCTTTTCCGTATCATCATACAACGGCTGAAATGGTACCCATTCCTCAAATTGCTTCAAAAATTGCTTCAAGATTCACTCGATGGGGGGACGAAATACAAGGTCGTGGCGATGTCCAGTATCTCAATGGTTTCGGTGAATGGATGCACGAAGTCTTCGAAGCTTGCGCGGCCGAGAGGCTACTAGAAATATATCTGTTATGCTGGAACCTGCTTGTTATGAATATTGTAGGCCTGATGGAATGTATAGAGCTTTGTGTGAGCTCTGGTGTCCGGAAACGAATACATTCCTCACTTCTATTGGGGAAATAGGGATTTCCTTATCGGAGATCTATCAGGTATATTCATACTTGAAATTGAATTTGAGTGATATTCATACGTGTGACTTACTTTCTTTATTTTTCTTCTTCTAGATATCAGGTTGTCTCATGAGTGGAGAATATTACCAAGAGAGAGTCCCTAATCTCTTTGAGCTTTTCGACTGTGTATATACTCCTTCAGCACTTTCCTATCTTTTCAAAGCTTTTGCAATTATTACTGCATCTTGTCGTAGTGACCGAGTTCGGCATTGTGACTGGATTGATTTTTGGTTTCGTGGGTACCCTCGAGCTGTTAATTATCAGAAAACTGATATCATAAGGAAAGCCAAAGCTAAACTTGACCAATCAGGAGATATTGATAGGCCGATCAGTCTTATGCCTCCAGAGAAATGACCTTCTGGTTCGAAACCCAGTCCTTACGTTTTGCTAGGATTGTCAGCCAATAGCACTCTGGGGAAGATCGTCTATAGGTCTGCGGCGATTGTTCTTTTTCTTTGTAAGTTCGCCCTGCCTTGGAGTGGTGACTTGATTCGTCCTGGTACTTTCATCCCAGCTGTAAATATGGTGAAAGGTACCGAATACAATTTGGCTGTTCCCATATTATGCTTACTCTATAATGGTCTGACGCGGACTTACAGCAGCCTGTCTACAAGCCCCAAGTTTAGTGGTGAGCTAGGTCGGGCTAGTTCCTTTTGTCCCCTTCACTATTTATATGGGTGGATTGGACTTCACTTTCCGAGAGGGATATTTGCCAAGAATCTTCGGCAAAAGAGATTTTCTTTCCTCATATCAGTATCTGGTGCTCTGGCAGCTTATCAGCCTTGGGAAGGGTCAGCTCAAGACGCTAGAATGATTCTTCGTACTATGGGAGAAGCTGATTTTCGTTTTGCCCATGAAGCTTGGAAGCCGATCCCTGATAGAGAAAAGGGCATTTTTTATGATAATGGCAAGATGTCATACCCCATCTTCCTTTCAATGTTGAGCTGTAAACCAGGGTTTCTTGTATTCCGTCGGGGTAATACAGTACAGATAGCACAGTATAGCCCTCATCGGTTTTCTTGTCAACAAGGTTTTATGCAAACGATACCTGGAACACCTATCCCTTATAAGGAAGAAGTGTCTCCAAAGTTGGCGTTTGGTTATTGGTTAGCATTCAGTAAGAGGCATACTGGAGTTAGTTTTGCTCTTCCATTACAAGGAGTAAACCTCAGAGACTGCGTATCTTCAGCATATTCAAGGTTAGTAAGAGGGGGAATCAAGAATCGATTGGCTATGTATCCTCCTTTTATGCTGAAATCGAGTGAGAAAAGCTCGTTTGAGTTCAAAAAAGATGAAGGCATGAGAGATAGAACGGAGATTCGATTCCAAAAGAACTCTCGTCCTGGTTCTTTACGAGCGTGCCATCGCCGAACAGAATCTGACAGAGAAGTTGAGTCTTCTTGTTCTGGCACTTCTGAGCGTCCTGTTCTTCCAGTCGTGCCTTCTGAGCGACAGGGAGATGAAAGAGGTGCCAGGAAGAGGGCGAGAACATCAGAGGATAGTTCTTCTATTCGGGAGATCATTAATCCTCTTGCGACGTCCCCTACTGGATCGAGGCGTCAAATATTGGAGACTGCTCTTGTTGCAGCTTCTCCTCCTGATGTGGCAACTCAAGGTGTTGATATTACTACTTCAGGTATGAGTTGTCCCCTTTGTAATCCTTGAATATTAATGATTGTTGTATGTTTTACCCTATCGCTTTGTTGTATAGGGTATTCTGCTGGCGGTCTTTGCATTCCTAATGATGATCTAACTGAAGTGATTGGCAAGGGATTGATAGAGGATGATGCCTTTGAAGCGACATACCCATTTTTCCAGGATTTGCAAGATGAGGGTGTTGGGAAAAATCACGAGGCATCAGTAACCGTTGAGATGACCACAAAAGAAATAGTGGGTGACTCTATGTTTGAGGAACTTGCATGTCCTTCCACAACACCAGTGGATCATGAAGTTCAATCTTCTTTAGTATGTCAGAAAGCTTAGGCCGAAGTCCCTGTTTTCAAGAAGCCGAAGTCGATTGCTGGGATGAGTCCAACTATGTCTGAGGCAACTGGATTTATGCATAGTTCAGTTGAGGAGATGGACCGTTCTTTGGCTGCTATCATGCTGGTTCCCTGCAGGTCATTCATAGACTGCTCACTGAAGCCCTTTCATCAAGTGGGATTTTCAGCATTAGAGAAGTGGTGGACCAGTATGGGTGTCATCTTTTGTGATTGTCTTCGAAAATTTGGAGTGAACGATTCTGTCTTTGTTGAAAAGATCGAATCACTTCTTCAAGACAGTCATACTTATCATAACCGGCGTTCATCGTTTGTCAAAGAGAAGGCCATCGTTAGTCCGGACCAGATAGCGAAGATAGAAGAGACTTTAAAGTCGTTCTCCCAGTTCTTGAATGAGGGTGATTCTACACTGTCAGCAGCAAAGTCAGAGGAAACTTCTGCTCGTTTAGCATTAGAAGAGGCTAAAGCGGCGGTTATTTCTTGCGAAAATCGTTTGGCTGCAGCTTCTGATGCCGTGACTTTACAGCGTGATTACCTCAACTCCCTGAAGGCACAGAAGATTGAAAAAGAGAAGGAACTGACCGAACTCAAGGGTCAAGAGGAAGCTGGGGCATCTTCAATCTTAGCTATAGATGGCACACGAGAGGAGCTTATGCAGTGTCTTCGGGATTTAAGCTCGATTTATTGATTATCAAGCCTTGTACTTTTTTTTTTCTCTTAGACTTTATTTAAGACTTATGTAATATATGAATTTGCCTGGTATTTCCTTCTTGATTGCTCTGCTGAATATGAGTTTTATTTTTTTTGTTTGGACTGAACCTGAGGGGTTTCCTTAGGTTGCCTACATACCCTTTTTCAAGGGATCAAGTCACACGTAGTTCCTTTGGATTTTTTTTTTTTTTACTTGCATCACCCTGATCAATATGCATCCCAACTAGGTTGGCACCCATATCTATCAGGACTATCATTTGCAATATAAAGTGATTTTCTTCATGCATAATATCGCTTGAGGAACTTGCCGTTGATTGGGCCAAGTTGTCCTCCTTCTGGTGTCATAAGTAGATATGCTCCATTAGTATAGACTTCTCTGACGACATGAGGGCCATCCCACTTAGCATCGAATTTTTTTCCTGCTCTGTGGGATAAGATGATGGGATGTCGCACTGCTAGAACCAAGTCCCCTTCTTGGAAAGAGCGAGGCTTAACTTTTTTATTGAACGTTCGAGAAATACGAGCTTGATAGCATTCAAGTCGTTGTTGAGCCTCAAGTCTTTTCTCGTCTAGAGCTTCCAATTCCGCAAGTCGGAGTTGAGCATTTTCATCAGTAGTAAGACCTTCTTGGATAGCAATTCTTAGAGAAGGAATTTGAAGTTCTAAAGGTAGAATCGCCTCTACTCCATACACAAGGGAATATGATGTTGCTTGAGTCAGAGTACGAAACGATGTTCGATAAGCCCATAGAGCCTCGTGCATACACAAGGGCTAGGACCGTAATATGTTATTTTTGCCCTTCCTGTTCTTTCCCTACACATCTATATACCCGCTAGATAAATCTACACTTTTGGGTCTTTGTCCTTCCATTATGTTGCATGAGTTTTCATTTTACCTTTCATCTTATATATTAATCCATACCTAGTATTTTAAATACTATACTATGTTATGAAAACAAACACAAGGCCTAGGACTGTAATATGTCATTTTTGTCCTTTCTGTTCTATCCATACACAAATCACAAATACCATCCAAGAATATTGTCATTTGGCCACTAATCAATTGAGTCTTATTTATCAATTTAAAAAACCAAGGGCTATTATGAAAACAAATCCCACTAACTTATTCTTCCTTCCATTCTACTTTTTGTTTTTCATTTTGCCCTTCTCTTTTTTGCCACTAACCCATTCTTCCTTTCGTTCTACATTTTGTTTGTCATTTTATCCTTCTTAATCCTATGTTTTAAAACAATATCAAGAAAAATGTTTAGGTAGACTGGAACTCTACCCTATTAACTTTCGGGTATGGGTATGAATACCCATACCCGAAACCCATTTGCTCCTCTAACTTGTGACTTGACCCTGACTCGAAACATCTGATACGAGTATGGAAACAAATGTACTTTCAAGTATGGGTTTGGCCGTATGGGTATGGGTATGGGTTGTACAAGGTTTTTACAAAGTTTGGGTATCGTATGAGTATGAGTTGTATAAGGTTTTACAAGGTTTGGGTATAGTTTGTATAAGGTTTGGGTAGGGTATGGGTATAGGAACTCTACCTGGTAGGTTACGTATGGGTACAGAAACTCTACCCTATTAACTTTTGGGTATGGGTATGGGTACCTTAATGCTTTTTACAAGTCTTGGGTAAGGTATGGGTATAGAAACTCTACCAGATTAACTCTTAGGAATGGGCATGGCAGCATGGGTATGGGTACCTCAATACACATATTTGACACCCAAAACCCGATTATCTCTCTAACTTATGTAGATAATACAGTTTGACATATATAGTGTAAATATACCCCATATTTGGGTCCTATGTCATCAAAACAAAAACAAGGAATAAAGTGTTGCATTCTTGCACTTTCCATTGTTGATTATTTCATGTGTCCATACCCTATACTAAAATATGACTTTTTAATTTATGTACGTGTAAAAATGTCCATAGATTAGGAACAGGCGCACATGCAATACACGTGCCCAATGCACTGTGGCGAGGAGGTAGTCCGTTGGTGGTGGTTCGATTATAGGGAGCGACATGTGGTGATCCGAAAACCAACGATAATGATCTATGGCCATGAAACCAAGAGGGGATCCCACCACCCCCGGCTGCCACCTAACACCTGTCGCCGACTCCAACCACCGTTCCTGTCGGCCGCCGTCATCACTGGCGACCATGTACCCCTATCTACCGCTGGTCACCACCCATCGTTGCTGGCCAGTGGCCACCACCATCGCTGCGAGCGGTGGCCGGTAGTCGGCATGGGTGGTTTCCAGTGGCGGTGATAGGTTGTAGCAGGATAGTCATCAACGACGGAGGCGGTAGCTGTTGGGCGGCGGCCAAGGGTGGTGGTATCCTTCCTTTGATTCACCTTATAGCCATAAATTATGGCCGTTGGTTTTTGAATCAACACGTGTCCACTCTCCAAATCATCAGCGATCGATTGACTATCACTGGGGAGGATTGAAGTGGTGTCAGAGTCAGTAATTTCTTCGCGATAACACTGGGGGACATACTCACGGACATATAAGACTGGTGTGGTGAGCAACTTAGGTGGGGAGGCCTTACAGCGTAGCAACGAGGGACGGCTATCATGGCGCACCACAGCGCTTGCGACTAGGCTAAGGCCTGTTTAGGTCCTCCAAGACGGGAACGCGGCCCGGCCTGTAAAAATCCGCTAAAAATCTGGTCTTCAAATCCCGGCCCAACTTTTATATAGTGATTCCTAGTTAGTGATCCGGCAAATCAATATGGATTACGTAACACGAGGAGAGATGATGCAAACTACTTGACCCTTGTGCAGTGCCTCAAGCAGTAATTCACGAATGTCAAATTCATCTAGATACCGAGAGCAGAGAATCGCGAAGTTGACACCCTCGTCAACGTTGAGTTCTGAAAAATTCAATCAATCAGCGTCAAATCCATATCAAATACCAAGAGTTGCCCAAAAACAATCTCAAGCAACACAACGCAAGCCACAAAGAAAAGAAATGATGGTTGGAGACAGTCAACCCTCACTTTCGTCCTGACCACGACCAGTCAGATTGGAGACAGTCAATCTTCGACTTCTTCAGGCATAGCAGGATGACTGAAGACCCAATTTAAGCTAGACGGCTACAACGAAAACTTTCTCACTACCTCCTTCAAGAAGACGACCTCTACTTCCAGTCTCACGGCGGAGTGCATCTCAAGTGTGTTGGCCCTGATCAAGCAGAAGCGATCTTGACTAGCATCCATCCCGGAGCCTGCGGCAACCATTCCGGCGGCAAATTCCTTGAGAAAAAAGTCAAGCTTCATGGCTACTACTGGCCTAATATGGTCAATGATGCATGTCTATTCGTTCAGAAATGTGAATCCTGTCAACGACACGCCCAGACAATCCATCTTCCTACATATGAGGTCCATCATTTGACAAGTCCCTGGCCGTTCCATCAATGGGGGTTGGACTTTCTTGGTCCTTTCCCTCCGTCTCCTAGTAAGAAGAGGTATTTACTCCTCGCTACCGACTACTTCACAAAGTGGGTCGAGGTCGTGCCTCTCTTCCAAGAGACAGACGACGAAGTCATCAAGTTCATCAGACAGAACATCTTCTCGAGGTTTGGCACACTGCAAACGCTCGTCGCCGACAATGAAACTCAGTTCGACTCAGAAAAATTCCGAGAGTTCTGTCAAAGCTACGGGATCAAACTCTTCTATTCTACCCTGATGTATCCTCAATAAAACGATCAAGCTGAAGCCTCCAACAGACCCATCCTCGACGCGCTCAAGAAGAAGTTAGATGACAAGAAGGAACTATGGGAGAAGGTCATTCCCGAGGTCCTGTGGGGTTATTGGACCACACCTTGTCGATTGATTGGATTCTCATCCTTCCGTCTGACTATGAGCCAAAAGTGGTTTTACCTACAGAAGCAATCTATCCAACTGACAAGACTCAAGCTATGCATCGAGGAATCAACGAGAAGCTTCGCATCAATGACCTCGACCAAGCGGACGAACTCCACGACCAAGCAATCTTGCGTATCGCCAACTACCAATAGAAAATCAAATCAGTTTACGATCGTAAGGTCCGCCGAAGGCAGTTCAATATCGGCGACCTCGTCCTCAGAGCGGTCTTCCCAAACACAAAGGAGAACGACAATAGCAAGTTCGCTCCGGATTGGGAAGGATCGAATATCGTCGAATTAGCAGGTGAAAAATGTTCATATCGACTCATCTCACCCGAAGGACGATGACTTCCAAGGGTATGGAATGCATCACACCTCAAAAGATTCTATCAATAGATGTAATCGTCTTCAAGTTATCAATAAAATGGCCATCACTTCAAATTCTATCAGATTCTATTCAATGCCATAATTAGTTCGGTTCGGGTTGCTACACGGCCGACTAACCTGCAATAGTACAATACTATGTGTCCCGAAGAAGGTTCGACCGAAATGACGCTTCACCTAAGTCAATCGATACAAAGGCGCTACGCTAAGTACTTCGAATCATTGGCATCGCACATGCATCCCGAGTTATGTAAGAATTTATGCTCCCGTACCTCGCCATAGTTAGTTTGTTTCGGGTTGCAACACGGCCAACTCACCTGCAATAGTACAAAGCTACGTGTCCCGACGTAGGTTTGATTGAAATGATGCTATGCCTAAGTCAACCAATACAAAGGCGCTACGCTAAGTACTCCAAATCACTGGCGTCACACATGCACCCGAGTTATGTAAGAACTCATGCTCTCATGCCTCGCCACAGTTAGTTTGGTTCGGGTTGCGACATGGCCGACTAACCTGTAATAGTACAACGCTACGTGACCTGATGCTAGGTTCGATTGAAACGGCGCTTCGCCTAGGTCAACCGGAATTAAGGTGCTACGCTGAGTACTCCGAACTCTTACCTATATCATTCAACAAGTCCAAGGTCTAGCCCTTGGCACTTGAAGACAAAGCCCTAAGCGTTCAATGCTTCAGCACATTCAACAAGCTCAAGGTTCAGCCCTTGACACTCGAAGACAAAATCCGAAGAGTTCAATGCTTCGGCACATTCAACAAGATCAAGGTCCAGCCCTCGGCACTCGAAGGCAAAGTCCAAAGCATCCAACACTCCGGCACATTCAACAAGACCAAGGCCCAACCCTTGGCATTCGAAGACAAAATCCAAATCATTCAACACTTCGGCACATTCAACAAGCCCAAGGTCCAGCCCTTGGCACTCGAAGGCAAAGTCTGAAGCATTCAATGCTTTCGCATATTCAACAAGCCCAAGGTTCAGCCCTTGGCACTCGAAGACAAAGTCTGAAGCCTTCAACGCTTTGGCACATTCAACAAGCCCAAGGTCCAACCCTTGGCACTCGAAGACAAAGTCCAAAGCATTCAACGCTTCGACACATTCAAGGAGCCCAAGGCCTAGCCCATGGCATCCGAGGGCATTCAAAGACATTTCAGATAACATGTAGTCAAAGGCATTCAATAGACATTCAGAGAAAAAGATATTTCAAACGAGTCTTCTGAGTCAAAAAGATATTCTTTATAATTATCAATCAAAAGACAAATACATGATACAGAAGGAAAAATAAGGGAACATAGTACAATCGATCTAAGGATCCTAGGGAGCTGACTGAGAGCCCTTCGAGTGACCACCACCAGCAACCTTTGATGCAGTCTCCGAGTCCTTCGGAGGTAGCTGCCCCCAGGATATGCAAGTCGACCATAGCAATCATCTCGTCGGCCGTCTCCAGTAGACTAACGTTCTCCTCCCTAAGCTCCTTGAACAACTTCTCCTGCTCCTCCCCCTTCTTCTTCAGTTCCAGAACAAGACCAGCACTAGTCTGCATCTCTTCTCTCTTCTCGGAGAGTTTTCAACTTGGAGCAAAGGTTATCCAGCCTCTTCAAAGCATCATCGGAGGCCTCATCTTCGGCATCATCGGAGGCCTCCTCCATCGAAGAAGGCCGCTTTGAAGGCGAGCATGATCGACGTACCGCTGGGGTCACCTTGCCCTGGGTCAAGGCTCTACCTCCTCTCCGGGCCGCCTTATTTGACCGACCCTACTGTTTTGCCATGATGATCAGTTTCCTGGGCTTCTCCACCATCCTCGGCACTCAAAGGCTGGTCTGCTTCTTGTTTTACTGTTCATCCTCGTAGTCCGAGAAGATGATTTCGTTATCTTCATAGCGGACCGACAGACGATGCATTAGGTGCTTCATTTCTGTGCATACCGGACAGAAGCAGAACCGCCTCAACGACTTGCTACCTCAGGTCAGCTCCAAAAAAATGTTGTCGATGGCCACTGCGCGGTGAGAGGACCAGGCAAGGTCTCCACCAACCTAGTAGTACTGCACCTCCTTCTGCACGTCGTACACATCGACTCCGGTACACTGATCGACGACCTGGCTCCCGTAATCAAGAATGGCCCTTGTGTGAAGATTTTGTTGGAGTATGGTAGGTCTTCGATTGATCTCAGAGAAGATATTCCCTGAAGGTGGAAGGAGCAACTCCCCATGACCTTGCTCATCTGCCACTTATAGTAAAAGAAGAAATAACCGAGCTCGATCCTGGCTGGCTCGCCCTCCTTCAAGCCGGTATAACATTTTCGGAGCTCAACTTGGCAGTCCGACTCCACCTGGCAGAAGGCGTATATGACATTCCATGCATTCCCCTCGACCTGCCCATGATAGATGCCTGATGTGTTCAACAATCAAGCAGCAAAGGGCAGCAGTTGTGAGCTCATCTCGCAGTTCAGCTGCCCCACTAAAACGATCGTCTCTAAGGCCTTCTCCTTGCTAACTTTGTTGAGAAAAATGGTCCGGCTGTCAATCTCGTAGGCCTTTTGGATTACTATGAAGCTCAGCATCTGAGGGTGCCCCTTGAACATCCTCACCAACGACTTCCATGCATCTTGGTGGGATTCGAGCTTGTAGAATCCTTTGTCATAATGGAAGAGACTCTCCACTTCCATCGGCATCAGAGGCCCAGGCTCGCACTCCATGGTAGGGACCTGTAGAGGCTTGCACAGAGCGGAGGACGCCTCAACGTAGCTCCTCTTCAACTTCTTTATCCCGCTAGTTGCCGGCTCCAACTGCGGGGATTTCTCCTTCTCAGATGTCTTCGACTCAGGATGGAGAGGCTTGCACTTCTCCACCGATTTCACCTCCGGGAGAGGGTTCGAACCCTCAGCCTCCGACAGACACTTAGAAGAGTCCTTGGAGCCCTTCTTCAGATGAACGACGGTTCTTTTTTGTCCCATCAATCCAGCAGCACCTTCGGAAGACATCAAGCAAATATAGACAAAAACCCAGAGAGTTTGAGAGCTTAGGAGTTAGGAAATTTCAAAAAATTCTTAGCACGGTGACAAATGAAGAACCCTTAAGCCCTATTTATAGACTCGGGGGATTTTTCCATCGAAATTTGGGGTTTTACCGCTCAAAAATTTGGAGAAAAGGCAAGAAAAAATCCAACAAACAACCACGTGGCATCCATTGGACTTGCCACGCCACCTACTATGCACTTAACTGCCACATATTCTGCCATGTCATCCCTCAAGATTATCCTCCAAAGCTCGAACAGACCAACGGCCTCCAACTGACCTACAACCCGATCAGTCAGAATTGCACTGAAATCAGGCTCGATAGGCACCCTACAATAGACTGCCCCAAGTGTGGTCGGTTGGCTGCGATAAGCCGACCGCCCGATCGATCGCAGATGAACTGTGATCTGCTGCCAGGAGCACCTCGACGATCAACCGCCTCTTCTGCGATCGGTTGGCCGTGACCGATCGACTGGTCGAGCGACCAGCCGACCGATAGACCGCCCTGCCGAGAAATCGACCGACCGCCCGGTCGGTCGCAGATAAACTGCGATCAGCCGCCAGGAGCAGCCCAACGACTGATCGCCTCTCCTGCAGTCGGTTGGTCATGACCGACCGACCGCCCGGTCGGTCACAGATAAACTGCGATCAGCCGCCAGGAGCACCCCAACAACTGATCGCCTCTCCTGCAGTCGGTTGGTCATGACCGACCGACCGAGCAACCAGCCGACCGTTTGACCACTCCACTGAGCAACCGATCGACCGCCCGATCGGTCACAGATGAACTGCGATCGGCCGCCAGGAGCACCCCAGCGACCGACCGCCTCTCCTACGGTCGGTTGGTCATGACCGATCGGTCGCTTGACAGACCGATTGCCTAGTCGGTTGCAAATGAACTATGATCCGCCACCAGGAGCGCCCGACGACCGATCGCCCTTGGCGCGGTCGATTGCCTACGACCGATCGACCGATCGATCGACCACTCAGCTCTAATTGGCAGGTCGTCCTTCCTATCAGCCCTTCGCCCTATTGGCTGGCCCCTCCAACGGCATTACTCGAATGCCCCGTTGGTTGGCCCTTGGTAAGAGGTCGGCAGACACGACGGTCAGCCCCGGACAGTGGGCCAACCCTTGGTCGACCCTTAACAGGGGGTCGGCAGACACGACGATCGGTCTCGGACAACAGGCCAGCCCTTGGTCGGCCATTGATAGGAGGTCGTCAAACACGACGGTCAACCCCAAACAGGGGGTTGGCCCTTAGTAGGTGGTCGGCAAACACGAGTCGGCCCCGGCCGGACAGCTAATCGACCCTTGGCAGGGGGTCGGTAGACGTGACGGAAGGCCCCGGATAGCGGGTTGACAGTCCAAACTCTAATCGGCCCTTGACAGAGGGTCTCCAGATGAAACTTTGGTCGGCCCCGAGCAGAGGGTTGACAGATTCTCTTCAACGCTCGTCAAGCCGCCTCAACATCGACAAACTAGTTTTGCACCATAGAGTCCTAACCAGTTGGGTTAACACTTGCCTAGCTGAGAGGGGGTAACTTTCGGTGCAAAATCTGGCTAACGCCTAACTGTGGGACCCGCTAGCCCTGCCTAGGGTCCACGGAGACGGTGGTGGGACCCGTCAACCCTGTTCGGGGTCCACGAAGATGACTGTGGGACCTGTCAACCATGCATGGGACCCACAAAGATTGTCGAGGACCCAGTAAATCCCCCCCGGGTATTTATCTGAACCACAGATATTCTTAAAAGTCTTAAAATAGCAGACCCTGTAAATAAACAAGGCCGGAATTCATTATTCCACTTTTTATTTTCCAGAGCTCTCTAAGCCTTCTAGCGATCAAACTCCAGTTAAGTCTACTTCACCCTCTGTTTACTTGCGTAAGAACTCCTCAGTCGGTCGAGAGTAGCTCTACCTTTCTTTCAGAGATAGTGGATTCATAGGTTGTGTCTTACTGCACTGAGACGTAGGCTTCGGTCGAACTTCGTCACCACATCCTGTGTCAACTCTCTTTCTCTCAATCTCTTTCTCTACTCAACAGTGTTAGCGTGACAGCTTAACACGCGATAGCTCGACACTCTATAGTGCATACTTAAAACTCAACCCTCAATCGATTGTTTGAGGAAGATCATACAGTGGCCGTAATTTCCCCCCACACATGGTGTGACTTTCGTTTGCCAAAATATAAACTGTTGAGATGCAGTTTCAGTTTTGGAGTAACGATGTGGTTTCAGTTTGACCAAAACAGCATAAAATCACATAGTTTATGTTATTATAATGATAAATCGCGGTGCACCACACCACATTGAATGATATGGTTTTGGTTTTACATAATGGTATACCATCGCGTTGCGGTGCGGTTTCGATATGTCGGTTTGGTGTTATGGTGCGATTTCGATTTTACCCAAAATCGCACTGTTGGCATCCCTACCTCCAAGTTCAGATCACTCACTATATCGGCCTTCATACCCCCCCTACCCAGTACGTTCGTGAGTATGTATGTTCAAAAAGTAGTAATAGGGGAGCCCCATTATATAGTCCCCATCAGGAAGCCCAATGATGCAGTAACCATCCAACGGATTAACAATCTTATGTGAAAAACAAAGCAAAGTTTAAATGCCTTAATGCCTTCAACAGCAGGCTGTATATGCGGCAAGCATTATCTCCCATTTCCATTAGTTTTTTGAAATAATATTTTTTAGGAGTTGAGTTTTCCATTTTAAAAAATCCATAACTTGTTGTATATATATCAAAATTTTATAAAATTTTTATTTTTGGAATCTACTCATGGAGCTTTATAAAACTAGACCCATATTATTTATGAAATTCTAAGAAAAAAACTTGGATATAAAATATCCTATAATAAAGTAACATTTATCAAATTAAATGACATTTACTAATTGTTATAAAAAATTAAAAATGTCACTGTCGAAATCTTGGTTTCACGTTAATTGACTAAATGTCACTTACAAAAGCAAATATTATGTAGAACTGACAGTTGCAAAATCAAAACACTATTGGACACAAACTGTTGATAAAAGTCTCTTAATTTTACAATTGTCAAAAATTAAAAATAACACTTTCGAAATCTTGATTTCACATTAATTGACTAAATCACCTATAAAAGCAAATGTCATATAAAACTAACAGTTAAAAAATTAAGACAGTTTATCATACACAATCTGCCAATAAAGTATCTCTTAATTTTACAACTATAAATTTACATAACATTTGATTTTCAAAAGTCATTGTATGTGCAGAAAAGGTACGGGTCGTCTTTATTGCACAAAACGAGATTACAAGTGTGGCCGGGACCCGGGTGGCTCGGGTGTGGCGAGTCCGGGTTGCGGTGAGTGTTGATCAGGGGATTGTGGGAGCGATCCTCTGGAGGGTCCCTTTGATCCGCGTCTCCACGTGGTGTTCGTGCGAGAGCTCTGAAGGAGTTGCCCAGGACAGAGGTTTTTACAAGGTGGGGTTTTGGAGAGGCTAAGGAATATCCGCTGTTTCTTCGGTCCCTTCCGTGCTTCGCTCTTCCTCGGCTAGGGGGTCTTCAGCTTCGTTCCTCGGTCTTCGTGTCTTCCTCGCTCCTTGCTTGACCTCGGCGTCCTTGATCGTCAGTTTGCGGCGTCGATCGTGCTTTTGGCGTCGGCTTTGGCTTTGGCTTTCAGCTTTGGCGTGGCTCTGGCTTTTGCTTTGCTTTGGCACTTGCGCTTGGACGTAGACGAGAGAGACTTGCGATGCTTTCGTTCTTCCGGACTTCGTGTCATATCGGCTAGAACGTACGGTGCTTTTGCTCGTGGCTAGCGTAGTCGCTTGGCTTTGGCACTTGCGTTGCTTTGGCGCGGGCTTTACCGGGGCTTCTGCTTTGGCTTCTTGCGTGGGCTTTGGCTTCAGCGTCAACTCGGTCTTCTTCTCGAACGACATGGGCTACTTCTTTGGTGCTTCGACGGTTTGGGTGTTGGCTGGACTTCTCTTCTTCTCCGGGCTTCCTTGGCGTGATCGAAGTCGAAGAATGCTTTCGAAGATAGTGAGGGTAGCACCGATCTCCGTGCGACGGTTGTGGCGTCGGCTTTTGCTGATGAAGATGGCGGGGGTAGCGACGGTTGTAGCGTCAGCTTTTGTTGATGAAGACGGCGAGGGTAGCGACGGTCTCCGTGCGACGGTTGTAGCGTCGGCTTTTGTTGATGAAGACGGCGGGGGTAGCGACGCTTCAGGTAGTCTGTTCCAGGCCTTCTTCTTCGTGGATGGTGCAGACGTTTGTCGCGCACTTTGTGAACTCTGGTGTCCGGCCACCAACACTTTCCTTACTGGAGCGGGGGAGATAGGAATCTCACTTCGCGACATCCACATCGTCTCCGGGTGCCCCGAAGTGCGGAATTACTACCAGGAGGAGGTGCCAGCTTTGAAGGATCTGTTGGACAGCAGCTTCACTCCGAGTTCCTGCCTTCTTTTATTCAAGGCATACGCTATCATCGCGGCGCGGGATCAGTCAGACCGAGTGCGTCCTTCCTCTTGGGTTGACTTTTGGTTCAGAGGCGAGTATAGGTCTCCGGCACCTTTGCCTCACCCGATGTGGAAGGTCGCTCAAATGAAAAGGCCTCCACTTCATTCTTTCATGAGGCCCCATTGAGTCGTTAGCTCGAGAGAGGCACTCAATGGAGGGAAAGCAGTGTCCCTGGGAAATCCTCGGCTTGAGGCATGACAGCGAGGAGTGGCGAGCGGTTTACCGAGCCGCCGGGCTGGTCATCTTCCTCTGCCGGTTCGTGCTTCCCTGTTCTGGTGAGGTTATCCGTCCGGGGACCTTCCTTGCAGCTTCCAGGATGGCGAGGGGGGAGCTTTTCAATCTAGCCCCGGCCATATTGTGCGCCTTGTATCGGGGTCTCAGCGGGACTTACTGGGACTTGTCCAGCTCGGATAATGCCAAGGAGGAGCTGGGCCGGTCCTCTGCGTTCGGACCTCTGCACTACTTGTATGGCTGGATAGCTCTACACTTCCCAAAGGGGATCTTTGCCAGACGCGGGCATCCAGCTGACCTGTCGTTCCTACCCGGGATAGGAGGGATCTTAAATGCCTTCATCAGTTGGGAGCGTCCGAGGGAGTGTGCTTGCACTCTTTTGAGGAGGATGGGAAGCACCGACTTTGAATTCCTATCAGAGCATTCGGTGCTGCCTTTGGAGAGGTCGACTGTCTACGACAACGAGGAGCTCCCGGACAGTCTGTATTGGAACATGGTCAGCAGCCGTCCTGGCTACTTAGTTTGGCGCAAGGGGGATGTGGTGGAGGTGGAGCAGTATTCCCCTCACCGCTTTGCTCACCAGCAAGGATTTCGACAGGAAGTTCCGGGTATGCCTCAGCAATTGCAGGGGCGTATTAGTCCGCAGGAGGGTTACCATTTCTGGGCTTCTCTCTAAGCCCGACTGACTGGCGGCAGCTTCTTCCCTGGGACCAAGTCCGGGTTTCGGAACGCCGCAACTCCGGAGTACTGCAAGTGGATTGAAGGGTGAGTTTCCCCTTTGCTTGCAAGTCTCCCGGTTGACGTCCTGGCAAGCAGCGAGTTCAAAAACTTTCATTTCGATCCTGCTGCAGGAGTGGAGGACCGTCGCCTTCGATTGGGGCTTCAGAGGGCGCAGAAGAGTTGCAGCCGTCTTTCCAGTGCTCGCCGTGTTCCCGCTTTGGCTCCCGTGTTAGAAGCTGACCTTGCTAGTGCCCCTGGGTTATCCTTTCCTCCGAAGGCTGCTGTTGAGGGTGCCCCGCCCAAAAGACGAAAAGTGTGCATTCCGCGCGGGATGACTTCGAGGGTCCTTTGCCCGGTGAAGGATACCGAGGAGCCCGGACTTCTAAAAGACGAGGTGATCCCCCCATCTAGGGCTGCTTCGTCCGACTTCGCAGGTATGGAGTTCTCTTTATTTCACTCCCTTTCTATGCTCGGGAAGTTCCATCATGCTGAGCAGTGTATTTTCCTTTGGACAAATTCCGTTATAGTGGTAGAGCGCGGGGCAAACTTTCCGAAGGCGTCTCTCGGGCATTCGTCTACTGGCGTCGCGCAGGAAGTGCCTGGGGTATGTGGGCATGTTGACGCTTTGTCTTTTCATAAGGAGGCTGAAGTTTCAAGCGTCGACAAGCGGCATTCCCCGGTTGTTGTACCCTCGTGCCCGTTGGAGGAGACGGTTGTTGCAGCGGTAGCGGCGGTTTCTCCAGTTCTGCCACCCTCGTCGGCGCAGGCGGTTCCTGTCGTGGCTGCAGCGGGAGGGAAGGTCTTGCCTACCTACTCCGAGGCACCTCGCCCGAGTTTAAGGTCAAGGAGCAGAGTTTCAGAGTTCCTTCTTGCGAGCTGCCGGCAGTATATCAAGTCGACGTTGGAGCCTTTCCAAGATGCTGGCTTTGGCGCCCTCCAGGACTGGTGGTCGACGGACGATGCAGAGTTTTGCACGAGCCTGGAGGAGTTCAAAGTCGACAGTTTTTCTTTCATCGTTCAGATAAACCTGCTCGTGACCGATAGCGAGGCATATCGCTCCCGGCGAGCTTTACTAGAGGGGAGCTCCCCTTCTGAGTTGGAGGCCGCTGAGGCGAATTTGTGTCAGTCAGAGCACCAACTTGCGGAGGCCGCTTCCAGCCTGTCGAAGGCTCAAAGGAAGATAGAATCGGTGCGCGCCTCGCTTCGAAAGGTAGAGTCTCGTCTGGAGCGAGCTGAGGCTGCAGAGAGCGCTTTGAAGGCGAGTTACCTGAAGCAGCAGTCAGACTTGGCGACCCGTCGTGAGCTTCTAGCCACTCGTCCCGTGGAACTTCAGCAAGTGGAGGCGACTAGAGAGGAGTTACTGCGCCATCTTCGAGCTCTGGACACCTTCTTTTAGTTGCTCCTTGTCTGGTTGTTTTGCATTGTAGCTTTCTTTTTGGAACCTATGTCATGTATCGCTTTTTCTCCATGATCTAATAATATTACCTCGTTTTGCCACATCTTTTGCATGAACCATTGTTGACTTTTCTTTTGGTCAGACTGAACCTGAAGTAACTTCTCAGGCTGCCTGCGTACCCCCCTAAGGGGGATCAAGTCGCACGTAGTTCTTTTTTTTTTTTTTTGCGCAAGGGGTGTGGCCTTGCTTTAGGCATAGTACCTTTTGAGGTACTTGCCGTTGATAGGGCCGAGTGTCAGCCCTTCTGGCGTGGTGAGGAGATAGGCATCGTTGGAGTAGACTTCCTTGACGGAGTGCGGGCCATCCCATTTGGCATCAAATTTCTTCCCTCCTCGATGCGAGAGGATGGTAGGGCGCTTGACTGCCAGCACCAGTTCCCCTATCTGGAATGATCAAGGATGGATCTTCTTGTTGAAGGCACGAGAAAGTCAGGCCTGATAATATTCCAGACGTTGTTGAGCTTCGAGGCGTCTTTCGTCCAATGCTTCCAATTCTGCTAGGCGGAGCTGGGCGTTGTCATCGCTGGTGAGGCCTTCTTGGATTGCTATCCTGAGCGATGGGATCTGGAGCTCGAGTGGAAGAACAGCTTCTACACCATAGACGAGGGAGTATGGTGTTGCTTGTGTCGACGTGCGGAAGGACGTCCGGTAAGACCATAGTGCTTCGCCCATGCATTTGTGCCAATCTTTCTTTGTCTTCGAGATGGTTTTCTCCAGCAACTTGCACAAAGTCTTGTTGAAGGCTTCTGCCAGACCGTTGGCCGGAGCGTTGTACATCGTCGAACAATTCTGCTTAATGTTATACAATGCACAGAACTGGCTGACGCCAGCATTCTTGAAGTGCTTCTCGTTATCTGTTACGATGTAGCGGGGGACTCCATAGCGGAAGATGATGTCATTCTGGATAAAGCTGATGACGGAGTGCTTTGTAACTTCCCGCAGAGGTGTTGCTTCAGCCCACTTGGAGAAGTAGTCCGTTGCCGCCAAAATGTAAAGATGTTGCTTGGATGACTTGGGCAGGGGGCCGACGATATCGAGTCCCCATCCGTCGAAGGGCCAAGACGCGATTGTTGGGTGCAAAGGCTCCGGAGGTTGACGGATGTAGTCCCCGTGCATCTAGCAAGCGTGACATCCTCTCGCGTACTCCAAGCTGTCCTTGATCATGGTAGGCCAGTAATATCCCATCCTCCTGACGCGGAAGTGAAGTTTCGGACCGAATTGGTGCGATCCGCAGATTCCAGCGTGTACTTCTTCCAGTGCGGCTTATGCTTCTTCTTTCGTGAGGCACCTCAGGAGTGCGCCATCGTAGCTTCGACGGTATAGCTCGTCGTTGAAGTGGTAGAACCTTAGAGACCGTCGACGGATGTCACCTTTGCGCTTCGAATCTTCGGGGAGTTTACCATGAACAAGATAATCCACAAACGGCTGCCTCCAGTCTTGTTCTTTAATCTCGAGGACGTGCACCGTGTTGGTTTGAACTGGAATTTCGAGCAGACCTTCTTCTTCGGTGATTACGAATCTTCTGCAGATGGGGACGACGAGCAGACGTTCTTCTGGAAACGAGAGTGTAGCCGCCAGATTTGCGAGTGCGTTAGCTTACTGGTTGAGGTTCCTGGAGACGTGCTGAATGGAAGCAGTCTTGAGTTTGCCGAGGAGCTCTACAGCCCACGCATGAAACGGCACCAGGTCTTCTTTGTTGACTTTGTATGCCCCCAAGACTTGCTGGATCACGAGTTGAGAGTCACCAAAAATCTCTAGTCTTTGAAGCTTCATTTCGTCGGCCAGCTCGAGACCGATGAGCAGAGCTTGATATTCTGCCACGTTGTTGGAAGACGATTCCGACAGTAGGAATGAGAAGGGGGGTATTTCGTTGTCCGGAGTGACGAAGATGACTCCAGCTCCCGCTATGTCTTGCCTTGCTGCGCCGTCGAAGAATATTTTCCAGGATGGGGCGACGTCGATGGAGAACACTTCTTCATCTGGGAGATCTTCTAATAACTCTCATTCCGTCGGGAGAGGATATTCTGCAAGGAAGTTCGCGAGGGCTTGCCCTTTAACCGCTTTCTACGGTACGAAGGTGATATCAAATTCAAGTAGAAGCAGCGCCCACTTGGCCAGATGTCCGGAAAGCACTGGTCTTGCCATGATGTACTTGAGGGGGTCAGCCTTCGAGACGAGTCTGATGGTGTGAGCCAGTATATAGTGTCACAGCTTTTTCGTGGCGAAGATAAGTGCTAAGCAGACCTTCTCGATTGAGGAGTAATTTAGCTCTGCGCCGACGAGAGTGCGACTCAAGTAGTAGCAAGTCGTCTCCTTGCCAAGTTCATTGTTCTGAGTCAGGAGTGCCCCCAAGGATTGCTCCTGGGCAGTAATATAGAGGATGAGCGGTCTTCCTTGAACTGGTGCTGATAGAACTGGTGGCTTCAGTAGATAGGCTTTGATGTTTTGGAGTGCTTCTTGGCAAGCTTCGTCCCATTTGAACGGCGCTCCTTTCTTCATGAGGCGACTAAAAGGGTGGCACTTTCCAGCTAGGTTGGCGATGAATCTCCGGATATACGCCAAGTGCCCTTGGAGGCCTCTGAGGTCTCGTACTGTCTTCGGTGCGGGCATATTGACGATGGCATCAATTTTGGATTGATCTATCTCAATGCCACGATGTCGGACGACGAAGCCGAGGAACTTGCCTGAGGAGACTCCGAACGCGCACTTGAGTGGATTCATGCTGAGTTGGTACCTTTGAAGCCGTTTGAAGATTAGCTCGAGATCTTGCAGATGCGCTGACTTCTTCTTAGATTTCACGACAAGGTCATCGACATAGCACTCCACGTCTTCATGAAGAATGTCGTCGAAGATCTTCTGCATAGCTCGTTTGTAGGTGGCTCCTGCGTTCTTCAAGACGAACGGTATTACTTTGTAGCAGTAGATTCCTTTTGGTGTGCGGAATGTCGTGAGCTCTTCGTCCTTGGGTGCCATCCGAATCTGGTTGTAGCCTAAGAATCCGTCCATGAAAGTTAGCACCTCGTGGCCTGTCGTGGTGTCCACCATTAGCTCTGTGATTGGCAAGGGGAAGTCATCCTTCGGACATGCGTTGTTCAAATCTCTGAAGTCCAGCACACCCGGATTTGGCCGTTCTTCTTTTTGACTAGGACAACGCTAGAGATCCATGTCGGGTATTTGACCTCTCGGATGAAGCCGGCTTCAATTAGTTTATTCACTTCGCCTTCTATTTGGGGTACCAGTTTCGGCCGGTAGCGTCTTTGTCCTTGCTTGATAGCGCTAGCTCTGTGTTTGACGCTGAGCTGGTGCACTGCGATTTTGGGATCGAGGCCCGGCATCTCCTTGTAGGACCATGCGAAGACGTCTCTGTATTCTTTAAGCAGTTTGACGTATGTAGCTTCTTCTTCAGGAGTCAAGCGTGTGCTGACGAATGTAGGCCGAGGCTCCGTCTCTGTGCCCAAGTTGATTTCCTTCAAGTCATAAACGGTGGACTGCCCCCCTTCTTCGAGGACTGGCGGGGCATCTGGCAAGTCGTCGTTCGAAGTAAAAGTATCACCGTTGGCGGGATCCGTGATGGAGATATGATTAACGGCAGCCATGGGTGGGTGGGTGGGTGTTGAAACGAGGTCCTCGATTGGGATTCCCAGACGATCGAACACTGACTTCTTCTTTGGTTGCTTCGCTGGCCCGAGCCTTTCGAACACAGACGTGCGTTTTCGATTTGACCAGTTTCTACCACCTCTAATTTGCTTCTGGAGCAAGGCTTGGCATCGAGCCCGTCGCCGTTTTCTTTTGCTGTCGGGATGGCTTGCGTAGGCGGAGCGTGCATCGGAGATTGTCGATTCTTCAGCTGCTTCGTCTACCATCTTCGCCCCAATATAGTTGGAGGTGAAGGTCTTCTTTGTTGCGGTTCTGATGACCAACGGAGCTTGACTGGAGCCGATGCCTCGGCAGTTTAGGAGAATTTGCTCACCGTTTTGAAACAGCCGAGCTTGAGTTCTCGTCATCCCATGTGGAGTTGCTGCTGGGGGAAGTGTGCCCATGACGCTTTCCTTGTCGTAGCCGGCTCTGAATAGCAACTTAGCAGCATTTTGCCCCCAGCTCCCTTTTGGCTTGAATCCGAGTTGAGTAGGATCGATGGATTCGATGGGTCTGCTCGGGTTCGGAGCTTGCGTCAGACTGGGTAATGGCAACGTCATTTCCTGCAGAGTGACGACATTGGCCTGCGATAACGGTGGGGCCCATTTTCTTGCCGGAGTAGAAGGTGATCGTTCAGATTTATGAAGCCACTGAGGCGCGAGACGCAGGACTGGCGTCGTTTGGACGGGCAACGGGGTATGTTGCATTGCTCTTGACTCAGAACTGATGCTCATCTTTTGCCTAGATTTCAGCGCTTCTTGGATCTCAAGTCTTGCCTTGTCGGAGGGTGGCACCGGATCTGCAGGAAGAGGAGCCTTATCCCGATTCACTTCTTCAATCTTCTGGACTCGAGGGGCTTTAGCCGGAAGGACTTCCGCGACTAGGTCTCTTGCTTGGTAGAACTTGGCGTCGGCCAAATGTGTCTCGGGCTCATTGAATGGCTTGTCATCAGTAATTATGCATTTCTCCATGCCTTCTTCGTAGTACTTGAGGCACTGGTGCCAGGTGGACACTACGACGCCATTCTCGTGTTGCCATGGCCTTCCTAATAGGAGGCGATACGACGTCTGGCAATCGATGATATGGAAGAGGACCGTTGTATCTAGCGGGCCGATTGAAAGCTTCAGGCGGATGATTCCGATAGTGGACTGTCCACCCTGGTTGAACCCTTGAATGACCAACTGACTGGGCGAGAGCTGGTCATTGGTGATGCCGAGTTGCCGCATTGTCTGGATAGGCATAATACTGACTTCTGGATCTCCCTGCTCGTATCTCCTTTGGAGCGCTCGTTGGGATGTAGCATTGCTTGGAAGAGGTGCTGGCGTGAGCGATGGTTGCCCCCAGGGCAGCGACGTTTCTTCCTTGGTGAGCGCAGGAGTACGTTGACGTCGCTTCGAGACTTTCGGTTGGGAAATTGACTTAGCGGTTGGCGCTTGACGGTTGATACGCAATTTGGGCACGCTTCGCCAAGCAGCAACGAGTACCGGAAAGAAGGAGCCGAAGGTGATGGACGTCATGTTGGCCGTAGCGACCTCTCCGGTGTCGATTTCTATCTTTCCTTGCTTTGCGAGTGCCATGATTCTTTCCTTGAAGACGAAGCATCTTTCGATGGGATGACTTACCACCCGGTGGTATTTGCAGAAGAGAGGGTCGTCGACGCGATGCATCTGCTCGGGCCTCTTCGAAGGGGGGAGCTCTATCATCTTCTCTTGCAGCAGTTGGTCGAACATGGAAGAGACTTCCGAGTCCGGGAAGGGGTACTCCTTAGCTTCGAGCTCCTCGAGAGTCATCCTTTGTCTTGGCGGCGGAGGCGGCGGTATGGTGACTCCCTTCTTCTGATCCGGCTTGCCACCGATCTTGAGCGGCTTGGAGGTTGAGGCGACGTCCGCAACATTGACTTGTTTCGGTTTCGGTGTCGGTGGCTTGTCCTTCTTCTCCATCTTCAAGAAGTCTTTGTTATTCGAGTCCCCGTGGCTTGCTAGGCTGAGTTCCATGTCGTGAGCCCGAGTCGCGAGTTCTTCGAAAGACCGAGGCTTGATACCTTTTGAGGATGTAGAGCAGGCCCCAGTGCATGCCTTGGGTGCACATCTCGATGGCCGAGTCTTCAGACAAGCGGTCTCGTGAATTCAACGCGAGGTTCCTCCATCTGTCGATGTAGTCGATCACCGGTTCGTCTTTCCTTTGCTTGACAGCGGTGAGTTCGGTCATGCTGACGGTGCGTCTGGTGTTGTAGAAGCGATTGAGAAACTCCCTTTCCATCTGATCCCAACTGTCGATGGTCCTTGGAGGACGATCAATGTACCAGTCGAAAGCATTACCTTTGAGGGTGCGAACGAACTGTTTCACCATCTCGTCGCCATATGTGCCGGCGTTGTTGCAAGTTTCGATGAAGTGAGCAACGTGTTGTCTTGGATTTCCCTTTCCGTCGAAGTGCTGGAATTTTGGTGGCTGGAATCCGACTGGGAAGCGTAGCTGCTGGATCCTCGCGGTGTAGGGTTTTGAGTATGCTGCCGTGATCGGAGGAAGGTCACTGCCGTGGGAGCGCATCATGTCGGCTACCAATGCTTGGACTTGCTGAGCATTCATTGTTGCTGTTGCCGGAGGTTGTGTGGCCACCAAGGCTGGCGCTGGGGTGATGACTTCCACTGGGACGGGAGCCGAGGAGAGTGCTGGAGTAACTGCTTGAATCGTTAGAACAACCTCTGCAGGAGCAGGAGTTGAAGACGGAGCTAGAGCGGCTACTGGAGAAGCAACGGGTTGACCGACTGCTGCAGCGTCCTTTGCGCTTAGCTTTTGGAACAGAGTATTGATGTGGCGATCCTTCTCCTCCATCAGCCGAGTAATCTGCGCCATGTGTTGGTTCATCTGTATGACTTGGAGCTGAAGAGCGGACGGAGGATGGTGACGGAGGACGTCTCGATGTTGCATGCTAGCATCCTCGCCGTCGTCGTCGGAGATGTAGTTACGCCGACTTGCTTCTGGTTGATGACTGGTGTTTGCTCCTTGCAGAGGAGGTGCAACGTCCGCTGGAGAATCCGAACGAGCTCGGGGTCGGGGCTGGTCCTCCCCAAACTTCTGGACATGGACTCCAGGATCGAGGCGTGTTTTTTCATGCACCAAGGCCTCGTCGGCATTTTGGCGAGCATCTTCGACAGTAGTTTCTTGCATGAAGACATCCGCAAGAGTTCGAGTACGCCGAGTGTAGACACGTACCATCGGAGGAGCATCACCCTCCGGGTTGGCTGGATCACCGTGCCGAAGTAGAGGAGACTCGACGATTGGTGAAAGGCTTGGAGCAAACGCATCGTTGTTTGTCCCGGCCATTGCGAACTTGGAGCGACTTCTTCAGTCGTACGGATGAAAGAAGAGGAGGTCCCACCGGGCGTGCCAGAAATCTGTATGCGCAGAAAAGGTACGGGTCATCTTTATTGCACAAAACAAGATTATAAGTGTGGTCGGGACCCGGGTGGCTCGGGTGTGGCGAGTCCGGGTTGCGGCGAGTGTTGATCAGGGGATTGTGGGAGAGATCCTCTGGAGGGTCCCTTTGATCCGCGTCTCCACGTGGTGTTCGTGCGAGAGCTCTGAAGGAGTTGCCCAGGACAGAGGTCTTTACAAGGTGGGGTTTTGGAGAGGCTAAGGAATATCCGCTGTTTCTTCGGTCCCTTCCGTGCTTCGCGCTTCCTCGGCTAGGGGGTCTTTAGCTTCATTCCTCGGTCATCGTGTCTTCCTCGCTCCTTGCTTGACCTCGGCGTCCTTGATCATCAGTTCGCGACGTCGATCGTGCTTTTGGCGTCGGCTTTGGCTTTGGCTTTCGGCTTTGGCGTGGCTCTGGCTTTTGATTTGCTTTGGCACTTGCGCTTGGACGTAGACGGGAGAGACTTGCGATGCTTTCGTTCTTCCAGACTTCGCGTCGTATCGGCTAGAACGTGTGGTGCTTTTGCTCGTGGCCGACGTAGTCGCGGCTTTGGCACTTGCGTTGCTTTGGCGCGGGCTTTACCGGGGCTTCTACTTTGGCTTCTTGCGTGGGCTTTATCTTCAGCGTCAACTCGGTCTTCTTCTCGAACGACGTGGGCTACTTCTTTGGTGCTTCGACGGTTTGGGTGTCGGCTGGACTTCTCTTCTTCTCTGGGCTTCCTTGGCGTGATCGGAGTCGAAGAATGCTTTCGAAGATAGTGGGGGTAGCACCGATCTTCGTGCGACGGTTGTGGTGTCGGCTTTTGCTGATGAAGACGGCGGGGGTAGCGACGGTCTCCGTGCGACGGTTGTAGCATCGGCTTTTGTTGATGAAGACGGCGGGGGTAGCGACGGTCTCCGTGCGATGGTTGTAGCGTCGACTTTTGTCGATGAAGACGGCGGGGGTAGCGACGCTTCAGGTAGTCTGTTCCAAGCCTTCTTCTTCGTGGATGATGTAGACGTTTGTCGAAGGCGACGGGGTGATGACGCTTCGTTCCTCTTCTCCGGGCTTTGGGGCTTGATCGGAGTCGAGGATTTGTTGGAGCCGACGGGGTAGTGCCGCTCCGAGCTTCTTCTCCGGCCTTTGCTTCTGGCGTCTTCGGAGTTGAAGGGTCTTCTTCTCCGAGCTTTCTTCTTCGTGCACGGAGTCGAAGTCTTGATCTTCTTGTGCAAGGGTCTTCACGTTGATGAGGGCTTTCAATGGACTAAGCCGATCCCGACGGGACAGGCTTGCCCGTGCCCTGTGAAGCCTTGGGTCGATGAAGAAGCGTCTCCTTCTCTGCAGAGCTTCCGCACTTCGTCTTGCGATTTCTTCGACCCCTTGAACCTTCCCCCACCCTCTCTATTTATAGGCAAAGGGGAGGGGAGAGAGATATGGGAAGTTTTAATTTTAAATCCCTTTAATATCTCCCTCATAATTACCCGGGATTTATTCATCCATTGATGAGGGGAATAACATTTATTTGCTTTCCTTTCCAGGCGGGGCAATTATGGCTGGATTTTGCACACGAAATCGATAGCGACCCGGCTTTTCTTCTTGTCCGTCGGATCGAGGGATCGGCGCATATCCGCATGTGAGCAGACGTCATACGCAACCTCCCCCCGCGCATGGCGGTATTTATTTCCTTTTCTTTCTTTTCTTTCCTTTTCTTTTATTTCCTTTCTTTTCTTTCCTTTCTTTTCTTTTTTCCTTGCAGGGCCGGCCGGCCCCCATGGGGTTCGGGTCCTAGTAGGGGCCGGCCCCATGGGGTTCGGATCCCTAGTAGGGGCCGCCCCTCCCCTTGGGTGTGGGGTCCGCTCCTCTTTTGCTGGGCGCGAATCGGGTCCGAGTACGCACTGGTGCGTGCAAGTCGGGTCCGAGTCAAAGCGCGCGTCGGGTTTGCATCCGTGTCGGCACATGTAAGTCGGGTCTGGGTTAGACGAAATTCGTGTGTCTACAGTGATATTTAATCAGTTTAGCTTACAATTTGATTTTAAAGATGAAATTTTTTATTGATTTGTAACTTTTTATAAATATCACTTAATTAAGTAAAATTTTACTTAATTATAGATTACTTGTATTTAGATTTTTTTTCTTATGAATTTCATAGTCTTAATGGGTATCGTTTGATAGATCTCGACTAGTAGAGTTCAAAATATAATTTTTTTAAATTTTGATTAGTATACAAAAAATAAAAAAAGTTTAAAAATAATAAATATTACTCTAAAAAAATTAATTATTTTAAAAAATAAAGATAAGACAAACAAATAATAAGACGATTATCAAATAAATAAGTTTGGAGTTTGCTCGGTATAAAAGTTGAGACCTAAATCATTTTCCATATTCAATTAGGTTTTTTTTCAAAATATTATTAAAAAATAAAATATTTAAAGAAACAGCGGCTGATTGAAACCATTTACCAACTTAACGCTCTGACAGCCACATGCATGGCAGTGCTGTAAAGCGAGCGCGAATTTTTTTTTTTTTTTTCGTTTGAAATAGAACCCGGTTTTTGAATTACCGGATTTCAAAGATAGGCAAATGAGGCGGCAGGCTCAGTCCGTCGGATTACATTGCCTCAAATGCGGCGGCTCACCCCGTCGGCTGGAAAAGATGGGCAGATGAGGCGGCATGCTCAGTCAGCCGGATTTGAAGAGGCCAGTTCGCTGCCACAAGAGAAGCGGAGGGGATGGTGATGATGGTGGACCACGACGACGATGGGTTCATCGATCTGGACGAGTTGATATAGATGGTCGTCTGTGGGTAGATCCCGAGCTCGCACAGCCCCATGATGGGCAGCGCCGCCGCCGTGAGCTCTAGAATCTCACAGCATCCCATGAAGAGCCGCCGCCGTGAGCTCTAGAATCTCACAGCATCCCATGAAGAGCCGCCGCCGTGAGCTCTAGAATCTCACAGCATCCCATGAAGAGCTGCCCGCACCGGTGGACAGCATCTCATAAGGTGGCCGGTGATCCCCATCGCCGCAGAGAGTGTGGATCGTGTGGTGGGGCTACAGTGATTTCTATTGTGTACATTGGTTGGTCAGCCGTGGTCGGGTCTCGGAGCGAGAAAGCCGGGTTCGATTCAGAATAGTGAGTCGGTGCGGAAACGGTTCGGGAGAAGGAGATAGAGACAAAGAGAGACAATTATGAAAAAAAAAAAATTGGCTTGGAATCATTGTACGCTTGGGAATCTTGGGATTACTCTATCGGGATGGAGAGGGTTTCTCTCGCCCCGTTGCCTATATAATAACGTAGCTCTCTCTCTCTATATATCTCTCTCTCTTGTAAGTTGGTCAAAACACAGGAGAGGCCGACCTCTGCTGCTAGGTTTTCTTTCTTCTCTCGATGGACGTCGCCGCCGCAGCCGCCGTTCCCTTCAAGTACAAGAGGCGGAGCGTTTCCGCCGTCCGCCACTGGCCCCAGGGATGCGGCCGCCTCGCCGTCGCCGTCGGTCCGGTACCCACGAAGCCTCCGCCCGCCATCAACCTCCCCGAGACCGAGGAAGTCACCAATGGGCTGCCGGCGGCGGTGGCGGCGGATTCTTCAGATCAGGTGGAGCCGCTCGTCGTGTCCAGGGTCCCGAAACAAGAGTCCCAAGCCGAAGCGAAGGAGGAGAAGGGTGAGAAAATTGTGATGGAGGTCGGCGCGGCTGCCGCCGTTCCCTTCAAGTACAAGAGGCGGAGCGTTTCCGCCGTCCGCCACTGGCCCCAGGGATGCGGTCCCCTCGCCGCCGTCGCCGTTGGTCCGATACCCACGAAGCCTCCGCCCGCCATCAACCTCCCGGCCCAGATGGAGGAAGCTGCCAATGGGCTGCCTAGGCTGAGATTACATCCTCCTCCGAAGAGGAGAAAAATCTCGGCGATCCGAGATTTTCCCGTCGGTTGCGGGAGGAATGCTCCCCTCATCAACAGGCCGGAAGAGAGCTCGGGCTCCTGCAGCGGCGGGAGTACTTTGGGCGGTGGGGAGAAGGAAGCTGTGTTCGATCAGCAGCCAGCCTGCACAGAGGTGGAATCAGATCTTGAAGTAAGCGGCGAAAGTCGAACGAAGTCGGCCTCTGCCACTCTGAAGATCAGGAAGGTGAGAAGGAAGGGCGGTAAGCGGGGGGTCCGAGAGAGAGAGCTGGGGGAATCATCGCCGTCCATCGTGTAAGATAGGAGAAGGCTGAGTCGGAGGTTGATTGTGCACGCTCTGATGCTTTTGCTTTGAACCCCAACGCCTCCCCTGCATGGAGGCAGGGCAGAAACTCTGTTTATTATATCTGTTATCAATGTAATTTTTTCCAACATAGAATCAAAACAAGTAATTAATATGCCTTCACATAAAACATAAGAACTATGACAGCACGGAAGGAACGCAACAAGGCCATGTTTGAGGGCATTGCACCTAGCACGGGTCATATCACTATGACAGCACGGAACTTAATGAAGATCTTCGGCTGTAGCCCTACCATTGAGGACAGAGATAGACTGGATGATAGCACCAAACCATCCTGGCAACGCCCTCCGGAGGGAGTCATCAAGATCAATATTGATGCAGCAATTGGAACAAACACGACTGCTTGCGGAATCATCGCTAGGAATGAGGATGGAGAACCTATCCAAGTGGCAGGTAAGGTCCTCCATCCTTGTTCCCCTTTGGAAGCTGAAACTGTGGCCATGTTGGAAGGAATCAAGCTTGGTTTTCAGATGGGAATCAACAACGTAATTCTAGAGGGGGACTGCCTCTCAGTAGTTACGCTCCTGTTGGAGAAGGACACCCCTCCTCCCTGGAAAATCCATAATCTAATTATGGAATGCAGGAGACTCTCTTCTCTCTATGTTTCATGTGTGTTTAGACATGTTTTCAGAGAATGTAACCAAGCAGCGCATGCCTTATCCGCCCATGCGATGCATAGTAGTACCTGTTTTAGCTATCCCTCGCCATATGGGCGTATCTCCCCTCTTTTTGAAGAGGTATTATGTAAGGATCTTGCAGTTGATGATTATTAATAATATTGTCCACCTATCCTTTCGCTCTCTCTTCCATACCACTCGGGCCTACTGGCTCTGGGCAACCCGTTGGGATTGGTACCCAGTGTCCGAGTTGTAGGGGGAGAGAAGAATGGACAGGTTGGTTTTGGATTGCAAAAAAAAAAATAAAACATAAGAACTTTGGATGTGGTCTGGAAAATAAGAACAGCTTTGAACTAGGGCTGGCAATGGATCGGGTCGGATCGGGTTTTGTGTCTGATTTTGTCCAAAATCCCTAAATTCAGACCCGACCCGTTGAACTAATATTGTCCATCTTTACCACCACCACTACTTTCCCTTCCATTATTTTCTGTCTTTTCCCACTAGGCACTCTCATGCATTCCTCTCCTGGCCTCTATCCCTCCTTCTACCATCCCCGTCTCCCTCACCTCCACCTACCATGCCCCCCACCTCCTCCCTCGCCACTACCATGTTGTAATTGGATCCGCTTATCAGAGTCGCAGCAGAAGCAAAAGATAGATCTGAAGATCATACGGTATATGTTTCATTACAATTAATTCTACAAAACAATCTACATACAAATCTATGATCTTAGCATATGTGCGGACACCCTAGAGGCATACTACGATCTACGAAAGACATGCATGCATCTAGTTAGGTGTTTAGAATCATCATACCTTGTGGATCTATAATCCGGAGAGAACGGAACGATGATGAACCGCGCGTGAATTGCAAGGGAAGCTGTCAGATAGCACCTTGTTCTTTGCGAATTGAGGATTAATCCTCGAAGTCCTACCTTTGAACGCAAGGACTACGAGCCGACGGAGGAATTCGTTGCGAAGACGATGGCTAGCCGCGAGATCTCCTACTTCTCTTTCTCTCTTCTTCCTTCTCCTTCCTTCCTCTTCTTCTTCCTTCTTCTTCCTCTTTCTTCCTTGGCTGAAACCTCAGAGAGGGAGAGAGGGAGAGGGGGTCGGGTTTTAGGAGAGGGGGAGAGGTTAGGGCCGGCCCCTCCCTCTCTATTCCTCTTATAGGGCCAGCCTCCTAGTGCTACAAGCAAGCTAGGGCTGGCCCCTAATGGATAGGGATGAGAGGGGGCGGTTTTTAGGGTTTCCACAAGCCTATCGTGAAGCCTGGACAAAAACACTCTTTACGAAAATTAAAAAACTAAAAGAGAGATTGAGTGAGGTGCGCTACTCGGAATCGAGTTCCGTCAGCGCCTATGAGCTCCTAAAATTATTCTGCTCATTCTAAGATCCATATTCAATATGTTATGAGCCATATTTTAGTATTTCCCAAAATACCCCTACGACCCCTAATACATATGAATTAGGTTCTTAGGCTCCGGGCTTGTGCTCCATCGCGCTACTTCGCATCTAACGTATCCAACCAGGTCGGGGAACAATTCTTATACGCAACGACAGGGTGGAACCTTCAGGGTTCATGATCTCTAGCTCCAACCGGATCCTTGATTAACTGTTCCGGTGACACACCGAAAGTTCCATTAATCAGCCATAATCCGATTAACCCGCGTAGCCACCCAAAGTTCGACGTGAGTTGAACTCTAGTGATCCTAAACTTATGTTACTTCCTCGTAACCCTGTTCTCTACTATACTCTGATAATCCTTAGTCCCTCCTATTACTGGTGCCATGATACGACTCGGGCAGTAGGGAGCACCGTCAGATCCCGATCGATCATCTGACTAGGAATTGATGACTTGTCATCTATAACACCACACACCTTCCAGTGCTATGCCTAATATCCGGAACATCGTCAATCTTACTAACAACCACCAGGCCTGGGTTAATTGTGTGGACAGATTGACTCATCAAAACGTACCCATCCAATACTGGACGTCGGATAACCTGTAGGGATTACATGTCACTCAAGCGTTAGCCGGGTAACCCAACGTACCGTGGTATTGGACTATGAAAGGTCCGCACACGTTGGCACATCAAAGCACCACACAACTGGTTAGTCCAGTGTATATGGTCCCTCAGGGTTAAGGACTAATTATCTATAGTAGTAAGACAGTTTATGCACCAGTGTCTGAATCACTGAACTGTGCACCGTCTTGGTTCCTGTTCAACACGATCATCGTGCTTGGTCAGGTGAATGGGAATCCCATGTTCCCGTAGTGGAGACTTCACCACATCCTCTACCTGCCAATAGCTTGTTCTCGGTGAAGCGACCGACATCACCTAAGCTGTGAACTAGTTTTAGGTCTATACACAACTGGTCCACTGGGTCTCCCAAGCATGGATCCACCATGCGCCTCAGTGGCCTACTGTGTTCCCTAGGGTCCTTTATTATATGTGTATTAACATATACCAAAGTAGTATTCTAATTAAAGCAATAACCAAAGTCATATTTATTAATGTTAATACAGAAAATCCACGCATAGAACACACGAGCTACAATATACCACCCCCTCAGTCACTCTCTGTCACTCGTGTCTACGTTCACCGCTCTACAGTCCCTTCTACCAAGTCTGTTCCTACTGGCACTCCCTCACCTATTGCTGCTTTCTCATCTCCGATCAAGGATCCTGGCCCTGTTCGGTGCTATCCTACACTCGAACATCACCATCCTGACAGATATGACTACTCTCCTGATTGGGTTGGTTACTCTGCTTTTACCTCTGACCATCCTGACTACTCCTCTACCTACTCTTCTGTTGCCTCTTACTCCCCGTCCTAGTAGGCCTTTTTACTGCTCTCCATGCCCACCGAGAGCCCTAGTTGTACCGTGAGGCAGCCTTATACCCAGATTGTGTTGTAACTCGTGTGTCCTTAGCGTGGATTTTCTGTATTAACATTAATAAAGATGACTTTGGTTATTGCTTTAATTAGAATACTACTATGGCATATGATAATGCTTATATAATAAAAGGACGTACCCTAAGGAACACAGTAGGCCACTGAGGCGTATGGAGGATCCATGCTTGGGAGACCCAGTGGACCAGTTCTGTGTAGACCTAGAACTAGTTCACAGCTTAGGTGATGCCGGTCGCTTCACCGAGAACAAGCTGTTGGCAGGTAGAGGATGTGGTGAAGTCTCCACCACGGGAACGTGGGATTCCCATTCACCTGACCAAGCATGATGATCATGTTGAACAGGAACCAAGATGGTGCACAGTTCAGTGATTCAGACACTGGTGCAGAAACCGTCTTACTACTATAGATAATTTGTCCCTAACCCTGAGGGACCATGTACACTGGGCCAACCAGTTGTGTGGTGCTTTGATGTGCCAACGTGTGCGGACCTTCCATAGTCCAATACCACGGTACGTTGGGTTACCCGGCTGGCGCTTGAGTGACATGTAATCCCTACAGGTTATCCGACATCCAGTGTTGGATGGGTGCGTTTTGATGAGTCAATCTGTCCACACAATTAACCCAGGCCTGGTGGTTGTCAGTATGACTGACGATGTTCCGGATGCTAGGCATAGCACCGGAAGGTGTGTGGTGTTATAGATGACAAGTCATCAAACCCTAGTCAGATGATCGATCGGGATCTGACGGTGCTCCCCACCGCCCGAGTCGTATCATGGCACCAGTAATAGGAGGGACTAAGGATTATCGGAGTATAGTAGAGAACAGGGTTACGAGGGAGTAACATAAGTTTAGGATCACTAGAGTTCAACTCGCGTTGCACTCTGGGTGGCTACGCGGGTTAATCGGATAAGGGCTGATTAACGGAACTTTCGGTGTGTCACCGAAACAGTTAATCAAGGATCCGGTTGGAGGTAGAGATCCTGAAGCCTGAAGGTTCCACCATGTCGTTGCGTATAGGAATTGTTCCCCGACCTAGTTGGATACATTGGATGTGCAGTAGCGCGATGGAGCGCAAGCCCGGAGCCAAAGAACCTAATTCACATGTGTTACGGGTCGTAGGGGTATTTTGGTAAATACTGAAATATGGCTCAAAACACATTGAATATGGATCTTAGAATGAGCGGAATAATTCCAGGAGCTTATAGGCGCTGACAGAACTCAATTCCGAGTAGCGCACCTCACTCAGTCTCTCTTTCAGTTTTCCGTTTTTCGTAAAGGGCGTTTTCGTCCAGGCTTCACGATAGACACCCGGAATCCCTAAAAACCGCCCCCTCCTTATCCCTATCCACCTAGGGGCCGGCCCAAGCCTCCTTGGAGCTTTGGGAGACCGGCCCTATAAAGGAAATAGGGAGGGGAAGGGCCGGCCATAAGCTCCCTCTCCTCTAGAAAATCCGAACCTCCCCTTAAGGCTCCTCCTTTGTGGTTTTGGCCAAGGAAAAGAGAGGGAGAAGAAGGGAGAAGGAAGAGGAAGGAAAGAGAAGGAAGAAAGGAGAAAGAGGAGGAGAAAATCTTGTGGCTCGCCATCGTCTTTGCAACGGATTCCTCCGTCGGCTCGTAATCCCTGCACTTAGAGACGGGATTTCGAGGATTCTTCAATTCGCAAAGGACAAGGTGCTATCCGACAGTTTCCCTTGCGATTCAAGTGCGGTTCTTCATCGTTCCGTCGTCTCCGGATCATAGATCCATAAGGTATGATGAATCTAAACACCTAACTAGATGCATTCATGTCTTCCGTAGATCGTAGTATGCCTCTAGGGTGTCCGCACATATGCTAAGATCGTAGATTTGTATGTAGATTGTTTTATAACGAAATTATAATGAAACATACATCATATGATCTTCGGATCTTTCTTTTGCTTCCGCTGCGACTCTGATTAGCGGATCCAATTCCAATTGGTATCAGGGCACGCTTTGGTGTATGTTTCATGCATGAATTCGTGAAAACATCATGTGAATATATGATGGCATATGTTTTCATCGGGGTTCGACGTAGATCATGTATATGGATTGTGCTATGTATCGTCTTTTTGCAGGTGCCGCGCTGAATACTAATCTGTGATTTCATGCATCCGGGGGTCGGACCCCGGATTTAATTTTGCATTGATTATTATTGTCTGTGGATTTTAAGGCTCTAGATGAGCGAGGGTGCGGGTTGACCATCCTCGGTTCCCTGGCCAGTTTTCTAGGATTGTTTCTTTTTTATTTCTAGCAAAATTGTACACGAACGAGCACTTGCTCGAAGCGTGTTAGTTTTTCGGTCACAGGAAGAAGGAGATGATGCTTCATCCACGGTTTGGGCAAGCGGTACTATGGCATGCAAAGACTCGGCGAAAGCGTGTACGTTGGCGATGATGGGGATCGTCATCAGAGATCGTGCAGAACGGAAGAGCAGGATATCTTGGCTGTGCTATTCAGGTTCAGGGGTCGGACCCTAGACGTACTTAATTCAGTTTGGATGTGTTTTTTTGTTAATTCTCTTTACTTATTGTTTAGAGAACCCCGATGATAATTTTATTATCTTGCTTGTGAGTTTGTCTCTAGATCAGGCTTAGGGTTAGTACTAAGATTATAGATTTATCGGTGTCTCTATATGATTCTAACACGTGCGAATCTGGTGGCTAGCTAAAAGAAAAGGTGGTAACCACCCTCGTGGTAGTTCAGGTAGTCGAGTACTGTGCACCAAGATAGACGCAGTGTTAGATTTGTTAAAGATAATTAACTAATGTCTCCATAAGAAGTATGATAACCCTAGTGGGATGTCCTTTCCCCACGTGGTCCTAGCGACCAAGTTAGGTTAGGATTTCACTGTGTGATACCCGTTTCTAGATGACATTTGATGGTAGTATGAACTCATCACGATTTGGTTATGCCACCATTAGGTTGAGGTCCGACGGAGGTTGTCAGATGTCCCTATTTGGCCAGCATCAAAACCTGTAATGAGATGAGGTCTACTATGACATCAGGCATCAAATTGTGAACGAGGCGTCATCGTAGTGGGAGTCTTTTCCACGTTGACCTTAGGCTAGGCTCCAGATCTTAGGATTATGGGCAAACTAGTGAAGTATCGGGATCCTTGGAATCTATGTAATGTGATCCTTGTAAGAAAAACGAAAGCTGAGTATTCAAGGTAGGGACTATGATATTTTCCGAGGATACTAATGCTTTACGGGAGGGTTTGTGATCCAAGTAGGAGCACGGTAGACCAGGGTCTAAGTCTAGGAGGTCGTGACCTTACTAGATATGCATAAAACCTCATAAAGAAGGGATGTATAAAATGTTCCCTCCAAAGGGAAGCCCCTGACCTCCACAATCAACCGGCTAAGGGTCTGGGTGGGAGGTACGCAGTTCGATATTCCCACCGGGTGAGAGCTGTGTTTCCTTCCATGCTGGTTTGCCTAGTGGTTTCCTTCAGGACATGGAGGATGCCAGTGGCAGTGGGTGACGGTTTTTTCCTGCACCGCGGGAGCCTATGAACCCCCTGGCCGACACCACCTAGATTTGTGGGAAGCATCCGAAAGCTTATGTGAAGCCGTGTTGCTGTGCACGCGGGTTACATAAAGCTGGCCAAAAGGAGACTGGGAGGTCATTCAGTTTACCATGGGTAATTCTGATGAAGATTGGGTCGTAAAAACCCCATTGGCAGAAGCGATTGCATGCTCTCACCGAGATGCTATCTCCAATTCAAGGCCGATAGTCTCAGTGCTCCAGCCCAGGGAATTTAGATTCTTGGATGTCTCCACTTGAGGTGGTGAAGACATAGCGACTGGAGTAGACATTATCTATTTCTAAATTCCATGAAATAGATTGTAGTAGACCCTAACTATTGCTTTAAACCATTGTTTACAGAAATCATGACCAAGCTCGACCTCCTTGCCTCTATACTTAATGATAACAAACTTACGGGACCAAACTACGAGGACTGGAAGTATAACCTGATGCTCGTCCTAAGGGTTGGCAAACACACAATTGCCCTAAGTACCCCTCAACCGGCCATGCCGGGACCAAGTGCAACTGAGGCTCAGTTAAAGGAATAGAAAGACTGGCTAGATGCTGATAAGATGTGCAAATGCTATATAGTGGCATCCTTGCAGACCGTCCTTCAGAAGCAAGTCGAAGACATGGCCTTTGCTTCAGATATGATGCTCTACCTAAAGAAAATGTTCGAGGGTCGTAGTCGGGTAACTCATTACCTGACCATCAAGAAATTGGTGTCCACGAAGATGGCAGAGGGGACTTTAGTTCGGGATCATATGCTGAAATTGTTTGGCTATGTGAACGAGCTTGGTTCCTTCGATGTCATCTTGGATGCAGAGATCCAGACCGACATTTTCCTCGCGTCTCTGTTAGGAGCGTTTGAGAGCTTCGTTACCAATTTCAACCTTAACCGGTTGGAGATGTCTAACGCAGAGCTCCTAGCGATGCTCCAGGTGGCAGAGGAGGGGATGAAGGCAGGAGCCCAATCCCTGAACGTAGAGCGGAATTCTTCTCTGAAAGCCAAAGGCAAGTTTCAGAAAAGAAAGTCTAAGAAGCCCGTGAAGATGGACCAGGTGCAGTTGCAGGTCCCTAAGCAGAATGGTCCGGCGAAGCCCAAAGGAAAATGTTTCCGATGCGGCAAGAAGGGGCTCTGGAAGGGCGACTGCTGCGTGGCTCCCAAGAAGGCTGAGACAGGTATATCTCAAATCCATATAGTAGAATCTCTTGTAGCATCCAGTTGTTCTCCAGTTTCATGGATTGTGGATTCTGGATCCACTAACCATGCTTGCAATAATTTGCAGGGGTTCAAGTAGACAAGAAAACTGGATGATGGGGAGATAATCCTAAGCATGGGAACTGAGACCGTGGCAGAGGCTGAAGCAGTTGAAGATGTCGTCTTGCAGTTCCTTGATAGAAAAAGTTTATTACTTAGAGACATACTTTATATACCGTCCTTGAGACGAAACTTAATTTCTGTTTCCTTGTTGAATAATGAAGGTTTTTCAGTTTTATTTGATACTTCTGGTGTGTCAATTAAATTGAATGGTTCCTTTGTTTGTAAGGGAAAGATACAGAATGGTCTGTATGTAATTAACTCCAATCATAAGCAGGATAACATAACTGAAGCTTGTGTGATTAATTCATCTAAAAGGAAAAATCCCTCAGATAATCCAACACTCCTTTGACATCTAAGGCTTGGACACATAGCCTCAGACAGGATTCACAGGTTGGTTAAGATAGGACTCTTAAGTCCAGATATTTCAGAAAGCCTACCGACGTGTGAGTCTTGCATGGAAGGCAAGATGACTAAAAGGTCTTTCTGAGCCAAATGTAGCAGATCTAAGGAGGTATTAGAGTTGGTACACACTGATGTATGTGGGCCCATAAGTGTCCGTGCTATAGGAGGCTTCGAGTATTTCATCACCTTCACGGATGATCACTCGAGGTTTGGATACATATACCTAATACGGCGGAAGTCTGAATCTTTTGATAAGTTCAAGAAGTTCAGAGCTGAAGCAGAAAAGCAGACGGGTAAAAGTATCAAGTCTCTTCGATCGGATCAAGGAGGCGAATACATATCTGATGAATTTATTGGGTACCTGCGTGAGTATGGGATCGTATCCCAGTTGACTGCACCAGGGATACCACAACAAAACGGTGTATCTGAAAGGAGAAACCGAACTTTGTTAGACATGGTTCGGACTATGATGAGTTATGCAACATTGCCACCTAGTTTTTGGGGATATGCCCTAGAGACAGCAGCATATACTTTGAACTTTGTTCCATCAAAGTCAAAACCCCTAACTCCTTGAGAGCTGTGGTTGAAGCGAAAGTCAAGCCTACAACACTTTAGGATTTGGGATTGTCCAGCACATGTGCGGAAGGACAAGCGAGATAAGATGGAGTTAAAAAGTAAGGTATGTCTGTTCGTTGGGTATCCAAAAGGGACAAAGTGTGGTTTATTTTATGATCCTGAGGATAGAAAGGTTGTCGTCTCGACGAACGCCGTATTCCTGGAGCAGGATTATTTAATAGACCATAAGCCCACCAGTAAAGTAGTTCTTGAAGAATTGCTTGGTACTGATGGGAGTACGCAGACAGAAAACGTAGTGGGAGCCGATACCACTAAGATAAACGATACTGTAGAATCGACTCCTATGGAACCACCGCAGGCTCGTCGCAGTGGGAGAACCACAAGTGCTCCTGATAGATATATTGGAGAAGCCTTTATGGTAGATCCAGAGTTTCAGGAGGAGATCCTCTGAACTATGACGAAACGATGGTATCCTCTGACCATGCAGCATAGTAGGAAGCCATGGAGGCAGAACTGACATCGATGTCCCAAAATTCGGTCTGGACACTTGTAACACCACCTCACAATATTAAACATGTTGGGTGTAAGTGGGTGTACAAAAGGAAAAGAGGTCCGGATGGTACCGTTGAGACTTACAAAGCTAGACTAGTCGCTAAGGGTTATACCCAGCGAGAAGGGATCAACTATGACGAAACCTTTTCGCCAGTGGCTATGCCTAAGTCTATCCAGATCCTCTTGTCCATTGCAGCCCATTATGATTGTGAGATCTGGCAAATGGACGTCAAGACCGCATTCCTCAACGGGGATTTGGAAGAAGACATCTATATGTCTCAGCCTCCAGGCTTTGTCGCAAAAGATCAGGAAAGTCTGGTGTGCAAGTTGCAAAGGTCCATTTATGGACTGAAGCAAGCATCCAGAAGTTGGAACAGGCGTTTTGATCAGGCTATCCAGTCTTATGGATTTGAGCAGAGCGTGGATGAACCATGTGTTTATAAAAGGAGTGATAAGACTGCAGTAGTTTTTCTAGTGCTTTACGTAGACGATATCCTGCTCATCGAAAACGATATTGGAACGTTGTCTACAGTGAAGGTGTGGTTATCCTCTCAATTTAACATGAAATACCTGGGTGAAGCGAGTTATGTTCTGGGGATCAAGGTAACTCGAGATCGCCAGAACAACTCTTTCACTGTCACAGTCAGCCTACATAGATACTATCTTGGTCTGATTCAGTATGCACAACTCCAAGAAGGGACTGGTTCCATTCAGACATGGAATGAAATTGTCCAAGGATCAGGGTCCTAAGACTCCTGAGGAGAGGGCAGAGATGCAGAAGATACCTTATGCTTCGGCTGTAGGGAGTCTGATGTATGTTATGTAGTGCACAAGACCAGATATATGCTATGCAGTAGGCATGATGGGCAGGTATCAGTTAAATTCGGGTCCAGGGCACTGGACTGCTGTGAAAAGTATACTCAAGTATCTCCGTAGGACGAGAGATTATGAGTTTAGTTTACTCTTCACAGGAACTGATGCCGATTGGATATACGGATTCTGACTTTGCGTCAGATCCGGAATCCAGGAGATCGACGTCAGGGTTTGTGTTTTCATTAGGAGGAGGAGCTGTCAGTTGGAGGAGCGTGAAGCAGGGATGCATCGTGGATTCGACGACAGAGGCTGAGTACGTTGCGGCGTGCGAAGCAGCTAAGGAGGCGGTGTGGCTCAAGAAGTTCCTCACGGACTTAGGATGCGTACCGGGAGCTCAAGATCCTATTGTCCTTTACTGTGACAATAGTGGAGCGGTAGCACAATCCAAGGAGCCAAGATATCACCAGAAGAGCAAGCATATCGAGCGAAAATACTACATTATCCGGGACTTGCAGAAGCGAGGGGAGGTAGCAGTGACTCAGGTGGCATCTGCAGATAACATGGCGGACCCTTTCACAAAGGTGTTACCGACCAAGGCTTTTGAGAAGCACGTGGATGTCATGGGAGTTAAGACTGTTATTTCCCGCTATGCCAAGTGGGAGATTGTTGTAGCTCGTGTGTCCTTAGCGTGGATTTTCTGTATTAACATTAATAAAGATGACTTTGGTTATTGCTTTAATTAGAATACTGCTATGGTATATGATAATGCACATATAATAAAAGGACCCTAGGGAACACAGTAAGCCACTGAGGCGCATGGAGGATCCATGCTTGGGAGACCCAGTGGACCAGTTCTGTGTAGACCTAGAACTAGTTCACAGCTTAGGTGATTCCGGTTGCTTCACCGAGAACAAGCTGTTGGCAGGTAGAGGATGTGGTGAAGTCTCCACCACGGGAACGTGGGATTCCCATTCACCTGACCAAGCACGATGATCGTGTTGAACAGGAACCAAGATGGTGCACAGTTCAGTGATTCAGACACTGGTACAGAAACCGTCTTACTACTATAGATAATCCATCCTTAACCCTGAGGGACCATGTACACTAGGCCAACCAGTTGTGTGGTACTTTGATGTGCCAACGTGTGCGGACCTTTCATAGTCCAATACCACGGTACGTTGGGTTACCCGGTTGGCGCTTGAGTGACATGTAATCCCTACAGGTTATCCGACATCCAGTGTTGGATGGGTGCATTTTGATGAGTCAATCTGTCCACACAATTAACCCAGGCCTGGTGGTTGTCAGTATGACTTACGATATTCCGGATGCTAGGCATAACACCGGAAGATGTGTGGTGTTATAGATGACAAGTCATCAAACCCTAGTCAGATGATCGATCGGGATCTGACGGTGCTCCCTACCGCCTGAGTCGAATCATGGCACCAGTAATAGGAGGGACTGAGGATTATCAGAGTATAGTAGAGAACAGGGTTACGAGGGAGTAACATAAGTTTAGGATCACTAGAGTTCAACTCGTGTCGCATTCTGAGTGGCTACACGGGTTAATCGGATTAGGACTGATTAACGGAACTTTCGGTGTGTCACCGAAATAGTTAATCAGGGATCCGGTTGGAGCTAGAGATCCTGAACCCTGAAGGTTCCACCCTGTCGTTGCGTATAGGAATTGTTCCCCGACCTAGTTGGATACGTTGGATGCGAAGTAGCGCGATGGAGCGCAAGCCCGGAGCCAAAAAAACCTAATTCACATGTATTACGGGTCGTAGGGGTATTTTGGTAAATACTGAAATATAGCTCAGAACACATTGAATATGGATCTTAGAATGAGTGGAATAATTCCAGGAGCTCATAGGCGCTGACGGAACTCGATTCCGAGTAGTGCACCTCACTCAGTCTCTCTTTTAGTTTTCCGCTTTTCGTGAAGGGCGTTTTCGTCCAAGCTTCACGATAGACACCCGGAATCCCAAAAAACCGCCCCCCCTTATCCCTATCCACCTAGGGGATGGCCCAAGCCTCCTTAGAGCTTTGGGAGACCGGCCCTATAAATGAAATAGGGAGGGGGAGGGCCAGCCATAAGCTCCCTCTCCTTAAGAAAATCCGAACCTCCCATTAAGGCTCCTCCTTTATGGTTTCGGCCAAGGAAAAGAGAGGGAGAAGAAGGAAGAAGGAAGAGGAAGGAAGGAGAAGGAAGAAAGGAAAAAGAGGAGGAGAAAATCTTGTGGCTCGCCATCGTCTTCGCAACGGATTCCTCCGTCGGCTCGTAATCCTGCACTCAGAGACGGGATTTCGAGGATTCTTCAATTCGCAAAGGACAAGGTGCTATCCAACAGTTTCCCTTGCGATTCAAGTACGGTTCTTCATCGTTCCGTCGTCTCCGGATCATAGATCCATAAGGTATGATGAATCTAAACACCTAACTAGATACATTCATGTCTTCCGTAGATCGTAGTATGCCTCTAGGGTGTCCGCACATATGCTAAGATCGTAGATTTGCATGTAGATTATTTTATAGCGAAATTGTAATGAAATATACACCGTATGATCTTCGGATCTTTCTTTTGCTTCCGCTGCGACTCTGATTAGCGGATCCAATTCCAACAGAGTGGTGGTAGGCCATGATAGTAAATTGAGGCTTTTCAACGGACCTAGACTTGGGATCTAGTTCCTTATTCCTCAGGCGTGGTACCTGTCAGCTACAAATGAATTTTCAAGATCAACACTCGACCTGATGGATCTATTGAGCAGTACAAGGCTCGCCATGTTACTCGTGATTTCTTCCAGAAATATGTAATCGACTATGAGGGGACGTTTGCTTCAGTTGCTTGGATGACTACAGTGAGCACCTTTTTAACTATGGCAGCTGTGGAAGCAGTTTGCAAGAGCAATGCAACACGGATAAAAAATAGGGCACTTTTATACATACTAATAGGCATAAAACTAACATAAAAGTAAAAAAAGCAATAGAAGCAAAGTATTACTTTATATATCTTGTTGAAGAAAAACTAATATAATTAATATTTTTTGACAATAAAATTATAGAAAAGAAATTAAAACGAACATACAATCATTTTATATATTTTGGTGAATTTTCTAAACAACGAATTGACATGTTCATCCACATAACTTTTTTTTTTAAGAAAAGAATCTCGCTGCTGCATAGCGATTAGAGAGAAAAAAAATTTGATAAATGACAAAAATTACCATGGACTCAAGTGAATACACTACAAGAAAAGACATATTTTACGACATATTAGAGCATCGCCAAAAGTGGTCATATTCATCACGAAATAGCTTTTGCGACGCTTCAAATTGCGTTGCCACGACGTCGCCTATTCCCCGTTTGAGAATACTTTCAGCGACACGATCAAATTACGTCGCCGAAAATTTCACCAACCGCGACGCAATAAGCGCCGCCAATTGAAACAAAAAACATCACTGAAATGACCTTCCACGTCGCAAAAACAACTAACTTAAACTTATATATAAAACATTTAGCGACGCACCGTATGCATCGCCAAAAGTAAAAATATTTGGCGACGTATATAATAGCGTCGTCAATAACTTCTAGCGAACAAATAATAACGTTGTAGAATACATACTTTGGCATCGTATAATGTATATATTTAACGACGTAATAATTGTATCGTCGAATTTATCCATTAAGCCAAATGTATACATTACGCGATGTAGTTATCACGCGACAGAATATACACATTAACATAATATATTACATGCATCACCAAAAGTCAAATTCTTAATATTATTTGGTTAAATATTAATTTTTTTTCATAAAATCTTTATACACATGTCATTAAAAATAAAAATACACAAGTATTTATTTAAACTCAATTAAAGTCAAATAAAAAAATTAAATTATTCTTCTAAGTACACATGTTTATCCATACATGTTTCTATTAAGGATCAGTAACATAAAACCAAAATCCATAACATCAACTGAATGACTACAAAAAAAAAATTCTTTGAAGATGATGCCGCATCTTTTTTGAAATGCCAATGGTAGAAACTGATGGCTAATATGATCCGTTCGCAGGCCAATGAAGTCAATCGTCCATCTATATAAAAAAGAAAGAAAGAATAACAATTAGTTTTCCATGAACTAGTTAAATTATTTTCTAATGATAAGAATTGATTTAAAAAATTATATTATATTAGAAATTAATGTATTATGTGTTAAATACTAACCAAGAAGAAGGCATTGCTTGATCGTCACCTGATGAACTCTCCCTACTCTGACTCTTTGACATAAGACCTGCTCGTCGCAGGGTATTCATCGCAAAATACTGTAAAGCCTGAAACTCTTCAATTTTCTTGTTTTGGTGTTCAATCTGTTGTTGTTGACTTTCATTCAGGCCTTTAAGTAATGCTATCTCGTCTCTAAGGCTCCTCATCTCCTCCGTTTGTGCCTAGAAAAGATAAGCAGTCCTAAAGGATGAGAGCTTCGAACCCACCTCAAATCCTCTCAAGTACACTGACCTCGAGCTAAGGACTTCAATAGAAAAACTATCTAATAACGTTGGGATTGTGTCCTCTCCGTTGGAGATACTGTATGTGTAAATGCTGATGGAAGATGGATCTGTTTACGTCCGGGAACCATTGGTACGATCTGACAAAACAAAATGAGTTACGGACATTAAATGTTATGAAATTTCATATTAAGTATATTGACAAGTCTAATTAAAATAAATAAATAAAAATTATGTTCTTTATACAACCACAAAATAAAAATGATAGCAACATAACAAAGAATGACAAAGCTAAAAAAGAAAACATCATCAAAAGACACTAAAGCACATACTGAACAAAAGTTCAATGGTAGATTACACAACCAATTTTGGTCTGAATTATTTCAAAAATGTACAAATACTTCAATGTTTAATATAAAGTGAATGTTTTGTGTGGTTTCCCAAAGATTGAGAAGCTCGGATGCACCCTCAAACTAATTCTCCTCTCTACTGGACCCCTACAAGGGGTACTTTGGTCAAATAGTGCAGTGGCTAAGTTTGTGGATGACTAAAGGTTCACTAACTGACTAAAGACTCTCCTCTCCACTGGACCCCTACGAGGGGTACTTTGGTCCAATGTATTTCTCCTCTCCAATCCCCCTTTTCCCTCTCCGTGATAAGGAGATGATGCTCATACCTGTTACATTAAAGAATAAAAAACGAATTTGTGAAAAAAAGAGTCGCATGGATAATTACGGAACAATAACTCTATACAGTGTTCATGAAATTAGGAATGAATTGAGAAGATAGTATTTCGATGACTACAGTACCTAATCTATGTGGATTTCCTTTGTCGTCAAATGCATATATGCATACTAAGTTACTAACATAAACCTAATGCAGGTTGTGCAGCCACCAAACTTAACAAGTTGGAAAAACTAAAGAAATCCCATGAGATAAAATTCTTTTTTTTTACTAGGTGGCAAGGAAGAGGTAACTAAAAACACCTGCTCTTAGCAGTACCTAGTCAAGTCCACATGCTTGGGAGTGGTGAAAAACTCGAACCGAAGAGCCCACTGAACAGAAACATATGGTGTGGAGAATGACATGGGCACACTAGGAACTGAAAAAAGAAAGCTCGTTTGCACCAAATCAGCAACTATCTCATGGTGATCACTCTGTACCTGAATAAATGCATATGGTTATGGTTAAACAAATGCCATAAATGACAAGACTTACTCATATATTAGATCAGCTTAACAAACCTTACTCCAGATGCAAGAGTCCAGGCACAAGAGAATAGCGACTGCGCGTGCACACATGCACTCACTATACATACATACATACATGCATATACGCTCACTATACATACACTACACTAAATAGGTAGGAGTTATCCTCTCTTTTTCGAATTTAACAAAATCCCAAAAAAAAACACATCATGCAACGTAAGCCAAGTTATGCATAGGAGCCTATTCTCAGCAGAATCTCTACCTCAGCCCCGATGTCGTTCGTGTGCTGTATGCCCAGCAGAAAATTCATGAATTGTTGTTTCTTCACTTGGTCTCTCAACCTGATCAAAATCAGATTCAAATCCACTTGAGTTCATGAAGTCACATTTATATATATGCGCTAGCAACTTTAAGTTGGTAGCATCAATTTTATTATGTTGACCATGTACTTTTAAAAACTTAGAAACTATATGTACCATAAAGGATATCGGACTGATTGTGAAATGATACTTTTGTTACCAAAAAAAATTCATGGGTTTCTTGGGTGATGTAGAATTGCTAATGAAGATTATGACGAGTCCTCTGTTTGACTATCTCTCAGCTTTGAAAGGAAGCACATTACCAAAAAGACATAACTTCAAACAACCCCCCGGTGTATTGAATAGATTGGAGAAATGAATCCAATCAGTTGAATTCCCCAAAATGGAAGTTTCAACGAACAAGGATACTAAACAACTTGCTTACCACCTGTAGTAATAATTCCACTGAATAAGACTTGGCGGCGGTGCTTTTTCATCAAGTCTTTGCCTGATCCATCGTCATCTTTCTGCTGCTCTCACAACAAACAAGTAAAATAGACTTCTTGATTTATGTACATAATTTACCAATATGCATACGTGTAGAAGTATGCTTTTAAAGGAAGAAAGATAACATTAAAACCTGTTTGTTATTTACATCGGTTTTTGGAACAAGTGTCGGTTCAGGGATAAAATTGACAACAAAAGCAAACAAAATAACTCCTGCAAAGAACTGCCAACAAGAAAATGCTTAACGAAAATAATCTATCAACTGACAAAGATAGAACAAAATAATAATGGCTATCGAATCCTAATGTCAAGGCACATTGATCAGAATTGTATAGGTAGTCTCACCCAAAGATTGCCTTTTAAGAAGCCAATAGAGTTCAATGCGTTATGTGCCAAGTCAAAAAAAGATAAGCTCAGCATAAGTCCAGCCGCAAAGCCCTGATTAAAAAGGAAACATAAGGTTAATTGATAGCTTCTTAAAGTAAAAAGGCATACAAGATGCAGGAGGAAGAACCATTGCCCTAGAAAAGAGAGAGAAAATCAAGATCACCTGTAAAAGTCCAAGCATCTTAAGACTGGGAGAATGATTCAGAATCACAAAAAGTGCTCATGTTCCAAAGTTACTGATGTTAGGTTCTCAGCAAAAAACAGATAGCAAGCTGACAAGGGCCGTGTATAAGTCAAATATTTTTCATTTATTACACTTCATACCAGTCAAGTTTGTCTAATGAAATATTCTACTGGAATTTTTTTATAAACAATGTCAAACACGGTTCCTTATCTTAAATGGCTTCAGTGAACAATTGAAGTAGTTTACACCTTCCTATTCTAAGATGTTTTTACAAGCTTCAAGCTGCTATCTTTAAAAAAATATATTGTTTGCACAGTTCTTTCTAGAATATTCAACTGCTTTTGAACTGATAAGCATAAGAAAATGGGCCAATTAACAGAAACTTTAAAAAAAAAAAAGACTATCATCTATGAGTACCATATAGTGGTTTTTTTAGGTCAAGAAGTTGGAAGGAAAAATATCAGAATGTTTGAATGTTTATAATTAAGTGAAAAGACCTCTAGGCTAGTTTTTGATATATCAGTATGCACAAATTGGCCGGAGAATATACAATGTCATGGAAGGAATTAGTCTACATATACTTTTCCAGGTCAACAGGTTCATAGAATAGCACAAAAATGGATACCACACTTAGTATAGAGGAGTTAATCACTGGTTCAAGTATTTGACCAAATTATGTGGTATTTGCAATGTTAAGTACCAAGAGGAAGATGATATTTAGGGTTTAAGAACACAAAAAGGAATATGGAGGAGGTTATATTCACGGCCCAAGAGTCGTTCATCATGAGTGATCAAATACTTCTGATGTGTAAAATTTTAACAGTTGTGATGATCTACTACTGAAAGTTGATGTGGAGGATGGGAGGGATGTAGCGCAGGAGTATAGCAATTATTGCATGAAGGAAACCTATTGTGTTTTTTTTCCCCTTTTCTTGTTAATGGTCACCGAATGGTTTCTTACAAGTTGTAGGGGGCTCAACTAGGTGAATTGCCCTATTATCTTTACTTTCTATTGCTCGGTTAAAAGGCTAAAACAGTGAGGTTTATTAAAGGCCTAAAGTGGCCAATGATAAGACTCATGTTTGCATTAAGCCCCTTAACCATTTTGTTAATAACAGTTTGATTTCATTGATCAACTGGGGTATTCCTTTTAAAATTATCGGCTTCATGAGTTCATGAGTAGATAGGGCCTCTGTCTCTCTCCTATATTAAGCTATATTTCACACATGTGCTGATTGAAGATCTATATAACATGGCACGGCGCTTTCGTGCTGACTAGACAAAATGGCACCAAAAGCTGACTAGACAAAAAAATTGCTGAATAGACAAAAAAAATAACTACGCATCATCACAACCATCCATACATAAAGGAATAGAAGCTGCACTTGATGGTTCCTTCAGAAATTAAATAAATACTCTATATAGAATATTAATTGCATTTAATTGCATGCATATAAGGTATTAATGGCTAGGTGTAAGGAACGGTTATGTAAGGAGATTAATGGGGATAGATAGAGGATCACAAGGGGTGTTGCGGGATTTAGATGAGGAGAGAGGGACGGTAAAATAAGGAAAGAGAATCAATTAGAGAAAAAATAGGAGAGATAGGAGGGGGTGCGATCAGATGGTCTTGAATAACACGGACGGCTGCGATCAGGTTTTGATTAAATGGAAATAAAGGAAAAAAGAGAGATAGGGGATAGTGGGGAGTTGTTATCAGGTTGGGTGGTTGGGATTTAAAAGAGAGAGACTTGGATAAGAGCATGCATGCATGGCTTCGCATGGGTTGATGCGGCCATGGATGGCTATGATGTGTGCTGTAATGCTTGGGATGGGTTTTTGAGAGCTGTGATTAGGTTTCAAGAGATAGAAAGAAAGGATGGAGTTATGTGCATGAAATGTGGACTTGCATGGCGTTGGATTTTTTGTTCACTACCTAGAGCTCGAATGAGCTGGTAAGGATGGGTCGACGGCCAATAGCGAGTAAGTTCGTACGTGTATGACTTTGAGATTGGGTGAGATGTCTACAGATATGGCAAAAAGGTGGGGAGGAGGAAAAAAAACAGTGGACTTTGCAGTAAGTTCCTCCTCCCCACCTTTTTGCCATATTTGTAGACAGCCCCGGATTACGTACCAAAAAAATTACATGGGAATGATGAGGTGCGTTTGCACGTGTGACGTGTGTGTGTGTGTGTGTGTGAGTGAGAGAGAGAGAGAGAGAGAGAGAGAGAGAGAGACGTATGTGTAGGGGTGGCAATGGGTCGTGTTGGGTCGGTTTTACATATGGTACACAATTGCGGTGCGGTGCGGTTTCGGTGTTGCGGTGCGGTTTCGGTTTTGGTTTCGTGTCAGTTGGGGGGTGTCTTGCTGCCGAAGACGGCCTGACAAATGTATTGCCGTTGAATGCGGCCCGCTGCAGTGCCGACGGCCAAGTGTGTTGTCGTCGCACCGAAGGCTCCCGCTTCGTGCCAATCGGCATGGGCATGCCGAAGGCGGTCAAGTGTGTTGTCGTCGCATACGACGGTGGGGGAGGGGTGGGGGTGGTGATGCTCGGGGGGTGTTTTGCTGCCGAAGGCGGCCCGCTGCATTGTTGACATGTGTGTTCCAGTCGAAGGCGGCCCGCTGCAGTGCCGACAGGCACGGGCATGCACTAGTATTATATGGGTTATGTGCAATAGAAAATAAAAGGATTATGTTGTATTGAATGATGAAAAAAGAGGGGAAACACTCTATGCTTCTAGGAAAAGTTGGTTTTAGTTGAAGGGGGGGGGGGGGTGTTGTTAATAGCATATTATGATTGGCCAGGTAGTAGAGATTTGGTGGTTTTCATGCAATGCAAAATTGAAGGATGATGTTACATTCAAAGATTGGACAAGTTGAGTAGAGTCATATCATGGAAGAAATGTAGCTTGCCTCTAGGAAAAGGTGGTGTTACTTGCAGCAATTCAAGCTTCTTTAAATTTGCATTGTTAAATCCTTCTCGGTTTTTATTCCACGGTGGAACATGTTCCGAGCTGGTGAAAAGAATTTATGGGGTAACAAACAAATTTGGTAGTTTTGGTGTAAATAGACATCAATGCTTGAGTGTGGTTTACTAGAAAGATCACGGATATAGGAGGGGATAAAGAAACAAGTTAGCCTTCAAAATGGGTAGAAGTTCATGAGCATGGATCTTAGGTGAGGGTTCAAACTTCAAAGGGCATAAAGGGAAAGGATTAATGCAAGTATCGGGTCCTATTGCAATATATCCAAGGTTCAAAATCACGGTATTGGTTGCGGCATCGATCAACCCCGGACCAATAAGTACCGACCAGTATGTATCGATACAGACCGAGGCTAAAAAAATTAAAAAATAAAATTAACCTGAAGCTATTGGTATCAGGTCGTACAACTCATATTGGTCGATACGTACCTGTATCGACCGGTTTCTTGAAAATAAAATTTCTTGGAAATGGGCCTCATAGGGTTTTTCCGCTGTTGCTTTCTGCATTTTTATGGATGGTTAGGTCCGTGGATAAAGGCATCCCAATCACCAAACTACAGAAAAAAAGCTTTTTTTGTGGAAAGTCCCTTCCACGGAAAGCCTTTCCGGGTAACCAAACAAGGGGTAATTCACAAATGAGGTATATACTTCTATATACGGTGGCATATGCTCATGCATATGTGGTTTGGGCCATTTGGATCACATATGTGACTATGCGGATATGCAACCGCATTATGTACATGCCCACCCACATAGTGAAACCTTCTCAGCCACTCACAACCAAAGGCAATATGAACATAAGATTGTGTTCCTTAACATACAAGTCTCTAACCATATGGTGTGATACACTATTCAAGTGGCACTCCAATACTGTCAACTATCACAATAATGCCTCTACAAAAAAAAATGGCAAATGTGTGAATTGTAGACTATAGTCACTATATAATATCAAATAAGTAAACAAGAAAAGAACATGCCTATCTGAGAGAAGATCCCACATTACAATGATGTATGGATGCTTATGAACTGCAAAATACCAGAAATTCCATGCGTGTTTGTCACACTCATCCTCTTAAACCACAACATCATTGCATGGTGTTAGCATTCAACACACAGGGATCAAAACAGCTTCCAAACATTAGTAGCAGTAAAATGGGGAGATGATACATCAGTTAATAGCTTAATTGAATCCCCAATTGACAAAACCGAAAGAGGGGAAATAAATTCAAAATAATACCAAAATACAGTTGCAATCAAAACAGGAGTAGCGACAAGTTCAATGAAAGAAACTTTGAATTCACCGATTTCAAGAGCAAAAGAAAACCTAGGGATGGCAAAATCATCGACCCATGTTCCTAAATGTCCTGAAAAACCCACAAGAAGCGACCAGACGAGCCATCGCCTTCTAGTTTTGTGCTAGAACCAATACGTACCTAACGATGTGCTGACCCCGCCGACGAGGGATAGAGCGAGAGCAACGACAACCTAAGAGTCCATCGGGGTCTTCCAACCAAACCCTAGGTCCCGATAGACAGGATTCTAGTGCTTCGAGGGGGGAGAGAGAGAGAGAGAAAGAGAGAGAGAGAGAGAGAGAGAGAGAGAGAAGGGGGGGGGGAGCAGCAAAAGAGTAAGGGTAGACGAAGCGAGTCACGCTCTGGATTTCTTTTTTTTTTTTGGTGGTGGTGGTGGGGGGGGGGGGGGGATTGGGGTCTGTTCTTTTGCGTGGAAAATAACCGCGGGAACGAATTATTGAGCGGAAATTGGGTTTCGTCTAAATTATGAGGGCCGTTTTGCCTATCAAATTATGAAAGAGGATTTTTAGGTGGATGCATTTACACGATCAAAAAATATATATACTTTTCTATGTAAAAAAAAAATTTATTTTCTTGCTTAAAAAATAGATTCATTGTATTTGATTTCTTCATTTTATTTTTCTATTAAAAGAACAAAGAAAATTATATGGTATGAAAAAAATTTCTGCAGAAATTATTTCTTTTATTATATTTTCTATAAAACAAAAAGAATAGACCCTTAGCTGATACCCTGACAAAGAGAAAATGCCCTCTATGGTATTTTAATTTTTTTTTTTACTATGCCACCGAACCAATGAATCTGTCGGAGTCTACCAGAGCTGCTCACCGCCACCGAACGTCACCGTCGAAGCGAACCGAACCGAATCCTAACCCTAAACCTAAGATCTACAGGCTATGGGATGAAACCCAGACCTAGGGTCATCAACCTAATCCGGAACCGAACGCTATCGTTCGTCGGAACTGTTGGCCGTTGTCACCTCCACAGTCGGAGCTGCTCGGGAGAGATGGAAAAAAAAAACCGGGAGAGAGTAGTTTCGGGTTTACCAAAAACGACATGGACCGTAGACTAAATGAAACTTTATCCTTCTAGGTGCGAACTCAACTATGCTAGCAAACCTTTAGCGATACGATTTTGCAACGAATAAGATATTGCGTCGCAAAAGGGCAACTTTCGGCGACGGAAAAGGATCTGCGTCGTAATAAACAATGTTTCCAAAAAACAAAGAATTTTGCGATGCATAACTATGTCTCCGATTGCAACTAGCAGCATACTTAGTCTCGTCGCCAAAACTTTTAATTTTTCGCGACTAAATTTATTTCGTCGCGAAAATTAAATAATTTAGCGACATCTTATTGTGTCGCCAAATAGCCATTTATCGTCGCCAAAAAAGTCCCCTTATAGACGTGGAATTTTTATTTTATGGAACGATTATGCGACGCACATACAACGTCGCTATAAAAAATTAAGAATCTGCGATGTCATAAACATGAATTTCACGACGCACAACTACGTCACTAATTGCAACTAGCAGCGCACTAAGTCCCTTCGCCAAAAATTTTAATTTTCCGCAACATAATTTATTTCATCGCTAAACGTAAATAATTTAGCGACGTCTAACTGCGTCGCCAAATAGTCATTTATCGTCGCCAAAAAAATTTATCCTTCTAGGTGCGAACTCAACGATGCTAACAAACCTTTAGCGACACGATTTGGCGATGAATAAGATATTGTGTCGCGAAAAGGCAACTTTTGGCGACGGAAAAGGATCTGTGTCGCAGAAAAGCGTCGCTAAATGTGCAATTTCTTGTAGTGATAATAATTAGCAAATCAATGATCAAAATCGAATTCGAGCAGTTCTGTCACTAACACACAGAGAGCGAGCGTGAGAGAAGTCTGCTACTGTAGAGTCGCCGGCCGTGAGCGGTCACCGATCATTGATAAAAACACACATGGCGAGAAAGAGAGAGAGAGAGAGAGAGGAGGCGGACAATATATTTGGAACAAATGATTAATAACAAAAGAACAAAATAAAAACCAACTATTTAGCCAAATGTTTCTACACACATATATTGTTGTCCACACTCAGATCACAACCGTCCGGTTGGGATCGATTGTGATTCACTAGTCAGAGCTTCGTGCAATGAATAGCCTTAAGTTGAGTTTGTACAAAATTATGGCTGAATAGCTATTTTGATGGGTCTTTATTTAAGAAAAATGATATAGTTTGATATAGTTTGAATGGATAATCACATGCTGATTTTTTTTCTTTTTGCTGATTTTGATTTTGGAAGACAAGCAAAATCAGATTTTGTGGGATGTAACTTGATTCTAAAAGAGTAAAATCAATTTTGATTCTAAAAGGCATACATAGAAGTTGATTTTCCCTTTTGATTGTAAAATCAGTTTTGTGGGATTGTAATTTGATTGTAAAATCAGATTTTGTGGGATTGTAATTTAATTTTTTTCTAATGCTGATTTTGCTAATTTTTTGCTAATTTCATGCTGATTTTTGCCCGAAATGCTGATTTTGCTAATTTTTTTCCGAAATACTGATTTTTGCCCGAAATGCTGTAAATCAGATTTTTAAATTAGATTACTTCTATTTTTGCCCGAAATGCTGGTTTTGCTAATTTTGTCTAGGAATACTTCGAGCTCGAAGTCTTCTGACCATATGAATTGCTCTTATGTTCAATCGAAAGCTATTCGTGATTCGCACTTTTTTTTTCCTTTATAGATAGTTCTATGTTCGCAAAAAAAAATTTTGTCGATCTAAAAAAAAACACTATGTAAAGTGTTCCAATTTTTGGTTTCCAGTTTTTTGGGTGCAAGTGAGAAGACTTAAGAAAGAGAGAAGATTTTGTATGTTTTTTTTTTCCTGATTTCACCATAAAATCAGCAAATTTGCTGATCTTTCGTAGTTTTTTTTTTCACCTATACATTGTACTGGGGCAAAAAAATCAGCAATTTTTTGTTTCCAATTTTTTGGGTGCAAGTGAGATAGCCGTCATGTGTTTGCAGATTTTTTTTTGTTTCCAATGTAAAGTATATTAAATATTACGTAGATAGTCACGAGCATTACCTTTTTAATTTTTTTTTCACCTACAGTGTGCTTCTTGGGGCAAAAAATTGATTCACTCTAATGACTTAACATTACATATATTGAATCGTAATGGTTCCATTTTTTGGGTTTCCACCTACATTGTACTTCTTGGGCAAAAAAACAGTGATTCACTCTAATGACTTAATAATACATATATTGAATCGTAATGGTTCCATTTTTTGGGTTTCCATTTTTTTGGTGCAAGAGAGATCCAATGCAAAAACTATAAGAAAAATATTGTTCCTCTGTTTATTTGCCTATGAACAATCAAAAAAATTTAGAGTAATAGCATCTAAAACCATTGGGTTTGCTGATTTTTTGTGATTTCTGCTGATTTTTTATGATTTTGCTAATTTTTTATGATTTTTGCTGATTTTTGGGTGCAAATTTACTGATCACTGTAAGGATTCAGTAATTTGGATTCACCTTCATTCTCTCCTTCAACATTCAAAGTGTTTACCATGCTCTATTGCCGAAATGCTGATTTTTGCCCGAAATGCTGATTTTGCTAATTTTTGTCCGAAATGCTGTAGGTGGACGGAATTTAGTATGATCGTGTAGAAGGAGGAATAATGCATAAGGCATCGACCCCTCGCCGCACCATCGTGCAGACCCCTCGCCCCCTCGCAAGTATAGACTCACAAATTCTCATGTTCTGAAATTTTTTTTTTTTTTTTTTTTTTTTTGCAAGCAACTGCATGGATACTCTTGGCTTTTTTTTTTTTTTTTGAGACAACAAATCCTCTCACCGATGAGCCCACCTACTCCTCCGAATCGACGACAACCCACAACAACCTCTCTTTCTCTGATTGCAGTGGTCGTACCCCACCATAAAGTTCTCTAATTTTTTTTTGGCAAGCAACTGCATGGATCCTCTGATTTTTTTTGAGACAACAAATCCTCTCTCCGATTGCAATGGTCTCACACCATCAACCCCTCACCCTCACTGCACGCAGTCTCTCCGTCCACTAGGTAGGGACTCATAGAAAAACAATTGATTTCATAAAACTGATTTCATCGTGCATAAGGACCCGATCACACATTATCGACCCCTCGCCGCACACAAGCTCTTCGTCCACCAAGTAAGGACTCATACAATTTCAGAAAAAAAAAATTCGCTCAATTTTAGTTTATGTGAGATCATAATATGCATTGATCCTCTGTTTTTTCTGTTTTTTTATGTTATTTTCATAGAAAAACATCGAACTCAATTTAAAAAAAAAAGGGTTGGGAAAGAGAGAAGGGACCACCAACACTGAGATGGACATCACTATTAGCTCTCCTGTTGAGACCACCCACACCTCATCTCCTCAGGTAACACACTTTAATTTGTGTGGTTCATTGTAATTCATACTCATCACAGTCCATACTCAACCATGGATCCAATAATACACAATATGTTATTAGTCATAAAATAAGGAAAAATGAATTTCATTTGTAGGTCTGATATTTTTGTGTTTTTTGAAATGTCTTATGTGTATGCAGCCGGTTGTGACACACCCAGTCAATCTGAACTCCTTGCCGGTCGACGACGAAGTGGTGCCCGTCGACGCCCAAGGTCGACCCATCTCTGCAATAGTACCTACCCAGGTTGGCCACAGTAGCTCATCTAACATCGCCTCCACGGTTAGTCTGTTTAGAATTAATGACATGTTTAAGCCACATTTTAAGAAATCATGTGAACCATTTAATACATAAATGAGAACAAAAAATCATATACATTTTAATATTACAATGAATGAATGATGAATGTAAATAGGAAAAAAATACATATGAATTCTCAACACTGGTATCTACAGACTGTTGTACGTAAGAATCACTAGGAGACAATAATTTTGATAATTTGAATAGGAAATGATGCATTTGAGTTGGTAGAGCATATAATTTGAATATGAAATTATACATAAAGTTTCTAAAATTGGCAGTTTACTCAATATCGTTAGTTTGCATGGTAGTCGGGCTGAGTGGGGTCGGCAGTCGTCAGGGTTCTGTTTCCACCCTCAAAATATTATTGCCACCGTCGAATTATTGGACCCCTAATAATATTGTTTTTGCTCTCGAAATGTTTTGTTGCAACCCTTGAAATATTATCCCTCTCGAAATAATATTGTTACTCATGAACTATCATTGTCTCCTTCGAAATATTGCCGCCACCCTTTAAATATTATCACCGCCCTTAAAATGTTTCCGTTGTCCTCAAAATCTTTTTCGTGCCCTTGGGCACGGGGTTTTTACTAGTGTGTGTGTGTGTATATATATATATATATATATATATATATATATATATATATATATATATATGGGAAAGGGGAGCCTAGACCTGAGGTGCAGCGTCGTTACTGCACCTCAGGAATTGTTTGACCATCCTAGAAGTTTTGAATATATATATATATATATATATATATATATATATATATATATATATATATATATATATATATAGAGAGAGAGAGAGAGAGAGATAGAGAGGGGGGGATGCTTAGGTGCGGTCTGCGGTCCGCAGCCGTCTGATGCACCACTCCGTGTATCCGATGCACGCGACGGGTGCATCGGATGGCAGCAGACCGCGAACCGCACCTAAGCATTCCTCTCTCTCTCTCTCTCTCTCTCTCTCTCTCTCTCTCTCTCTCTCTCTCTCTATATATATATATATATATATATATATATATATATATATATATATATGAAACGGGAAATGAGCTGCCAGCCTATTTCAGCAAAATGGGCAGCCACCCATTTGAAGCCCTTAAGAGTTTAAAATGTGCTGATTTTTTGTGAGCATAAGCACATTATCTTAGATAGAACACCCACAAAAAATCAGCACATTATAAAACTCCTAGGGACATCAAATGTTAAAAGTTTTTTCGAACGTTCGTTGTAACCGTTAATATGTAATATAACACTTGATGCCCCAAAAAGTTTCAGAATATTCTAATTTTTTGTGGGTGTTCTGTCTAAGGTAAGGTGTTTACGCTCACAAAAAATAGCACATTCTAAGACTCCCAGGGGCATCAAATGAGTGGTTGCCCATTTCGTCGAAATAGGCCGCTAGGCTATACCCCGTATCCTCTCATCAGCACAAAAAATCAGCACATTCTAAGACTCCTAGGCGTGCATCAGTGCATCGGACGGCTGCGGTGCGACACCGCACGCCGCACTGTAACAGCATAGGGCCTCTCACCGATAAAGCATGCCGAGAGAAGTTTGTTATTAAAATGAAAGCAAAAGAGAAGGGAGTATGAACTAAAATGCTAGAAGCCTCCGAAGATGCACTGATGGGGGCATATGACATCTCATCTATAAGCATGCTGAAAGGAGTCCATTCCCGTCTCAAGGGAAAGCAAAGGAGATGCAAAGTGGGTATGTACCTAAAAGAAAGCCATAAGTAAAACTAAAAAGACGACCCTTAAACGGCCAGTAAGGAACACTTACGGCTGGCATGACACTCACTAGAGCGATCAAATGTGACCGAACAGCTAGCACGTGAGGACAATTAGAAGCCTAAAGGGAATAATGCAATCACTAATATTACTTGAAAGAAATAAAAGGAGCAAAACTTCGAGCTAATTTGAAACAAGGTATTGAAATAAGTTTCACATGTGTCGCGAAATTGAACTAACATACAAGGTACAAAAAATCGATATATTTCGCGAAATATCATGAAATATATCAGAAAAATGAGAACCCGATATGAAATACCACCTGAAATCTCGAGCAGAACTGGAAATGTCAAAATATCAAGCGGTTGCGCAAAATATCGCGATATTTCCACGAAATATCGCGAGATTTTGTCCAAATTTCGCAAAAAATTCACAAAATATATTCAAAATTCGGTGACTGACTAGTTATAAAAGGGGACTGGGGGGCCTGGTTCTCTGCAGCTTTTTTATATATAATAACATTTAAGTAACAGGACATTTACTTTAAGTAATTATATGTAAATAAGCAAATAACCCCCCATTCGATTTCAATTAAAATATCAAAAAAATCAAAAACCAAAGGAATCAAAAAGTAACCTTTCAGTTTTAGTAGGAGAAAACAGTTTTCATGTTTTTTTATAAAATCTACATCGCGAGAAAAGTGATTAAATCAACTCTAATTTAGCTCAAAAAATTCTACAAGATGTAGAAGTACGAGTGCATCTAGAAAATCATGTCTGTCTTAGAAAATTTTGAATGTATAAAAACATTTCTATATAAAAACTCTTTTTTCCAGACTTAATAAAAAAACAGTATTTCATATTTCAATATAATTTTTGCATAATTTCAAACTTGCATAACTTTCTTGTTTTAAGTCCGCTTACAAAATCGTTTGAAAAAATATTCTAACAATCAACTAATCTTTATTTCGGAAATATTTTTATCCAAAAAAAAAGATTAAAAAATATTTGAAAAATATATATCAAAACCGAACCAAATAAGATTGCACAAGACTCACAGACTCAATACATTGAATACATATTATGTGAAGCTCTACACCCCTAGATAGGGTACAAATATTATTTAAGTGTTCCAAAATGTGTATCTATACTTGGTTTATGACTATCCAGAGTTTCACTAAAAAATTCCATCAAAAAATCAATATTTCCATCATTTCTACAAAATTACAATATTTCCACACTGTCGAAATATTTCCACGAAATATTTCCATATCCAGAAGGTCGCAAATTCCACCAAAATGGAGATTTTGAACCTTGCTAACGTACTAGTTCCGAGAAAGTAGAAAGGCATTAAATGAGGCAAAAACACAAATTGACACCAAAATGACATGAAAGATGAAAACCCGACTTGAAAACAAAGTAATTTCTGCCTAGATACATATAAGGTTATGAGTATGTCAAGGGCAAGAGTCGTACGGCTTCCGTGCGGTCAAAAAGAGGGAGAGGTGTGAATAAAGATGAGCCCAAAAAATCTTAGAAGCCCATGAAAAGGAGCCCATTAAATGCCAGGTCACCATACGACTTAAATCACAAAAATCTAATCTTTGGATCGAGCTTTTAATCTCGACCGTCGACGCTCATCAGAACATGTTAGTCCAAATTTTATTAATAATAAAGCTGAACACATCCGAATTACCTCGGAATGATTCGAAAGCAATCCGAATGAGATCGTGGACATCCCCAAATGACAATGTATCAGCTACAACTGATAAAATAAGCAAAAAAGACCAAAAACATCTTTAAAATGGCCTAAAAACCTGAAATAAAACTTTTATAGCATTTTAGCACATATAAAATAAAGACATGTATGCTGAATTTCTGGTGATGCAGATCAGTCTGCATCAATTTCTCTCTATGAAAGCTGAGTGTAATCAGTATGAATCATTATGTGCAATGTAGTCCTATTGACTATTGAGAGCAACCTTTTTCTGATACTTCTATGTAAATTCTATCAAGGTTTTCTTCGTTCTGCCCTTTTTCTGATACTTTATGTGCATTCTATCCAAGTGTTCTTTGGTCAACCCTTTTTCGGATCTTCAACACTAGCCTTCTAATAAAAACTTCCACAAATTATATCCAGATTTTCTTTGGTCTACCCCTTTTCTGTTCTTTAACACAAACCCAAGCCTCTCTGGCTCTCCTTACAAGGGATGACTCACCCTTCTAGTTTCACAACATATTCATCTCAACAATTTGCATCATTCTGCATGATTCAACTTTATCAACACTAAAGTTCTCCTAAAAGATACCCTCAGTCTCAAATGAGTGCAACAGAAACATCGCATCTGCAGCTCTCCAATTAAATCACCTCAATCTATTTCTACTAAGGGGCCGTTTGGCTGTTAGAAAGTGAAAGAAGTGGTGGAAGTGGGAGAAGTGTTGTCTGGGACTTCTGGCTGGAAGTCCCAGTTCCGCTGTTTGTTTTGATGGAAGTGGTAATGCTAAGAGTTGTAGTTTTGCCACTTCCAGTGTTTGTTTTGACGAAAGTGTTATGCAGGGAAATGGCAGAAATGTAGAAAATATTCTGCAGGGATGACGTGGTATAAAATTTTAGTAAAAGTGTTGTGAGGGAAGTGAAAAAAGTGCTATGTAGTGATGATGTGGCATCTAAAATCCCACTTTCGGATGAAGGAAGTCCCACTTCGGACCAAAAAGCTCCGAAGTCGAGCAGTTGAAAAAGGAGCCTTTGAGGGTTGACCGGAAGTCCCACTTCCGACTTCCACAGTCGCTTACATCGAAACAAACGACCGAATTACTCGAGTTCCGCAACTTCAACGTAAGTGGCTGCGGAAGTTGTCGAAGTGGCGGAACTCGAGCACTTCGGTCGTTTGTTTCGACGTAAGTGACTGTGGAAGTGGGACTTCCGGTCAACCCTCAAAAGCTCATTTTTCCACTGCTCGACTTCGGAGCTTTTTGGTCCGAAGTGGGACTTCCTACATCCGAAAGTGGGATTTTATATGCCACATCATCACTACATAGCACTTTTTACACTTTTTTCACTTCCCTCACAACACCTTTGCTAAAATTTTATACGTCATCCCTACAAAATATTTTCTACATTTCTGTCACTTCCCTGCATAATACTTTCGTCAAAACAAACACTAGAAGTGGCAGAACTACAACTCTTAGCATTACCACTTCCATCAAAACAAACAGCAGAACTGGGACTTCCGGCCGGAAGTCCCAGTCAACACTTTCAGCACTTCTCCCACTTCCACTTCTTTCACTTTCTAAGAGCCAAATGGCCCCTAAATATGTATATAATAAGTCATCTACCTATTCTTTGTTTCTCAAAAAAGGCATCCACCGACGCAACAAATTTACATGTGAACCAAGGGGTGCAAGAGTCTTTAGCAAGTTAAGATATTTAAATCTCCACACGGACTTCATGGACCATATTATCCCATCCATAGTTTATGAAGTAAGCTCGATAAGACTCAAATTTCAATAGATAAGTTTGAAGTTAATATTGAAACCATGCAGACTAAGGACTCTTCTACAATAGCTTCCTGAAAGCAGGTTAGCATCTCCAGCTTAAGGCTTAGAATCACATCACTTAAAAGCCATATATTAGTTCTACCAAGGATTTTTAAATCTACTCAGTCAAATTTTATATTGTTTATTCCCCATTTTAACAGTTATATTTCTTTTTTTCCTTTTTTTTAATCTCTTTCCTTATTATGGCTTACAGTTTTTTTTATAAAATGCCAGTTGGGGTTTTCTTGGTCATTTCCCATTTCCCCTTGATTCCAATTTTATTTCAGTTTTTGTTTACTCTTTCTTGGATATCACAAAAATGGAATGGGAAGGGGCAGAAATATTACAATACCATCCTAATGCCCAAAACACAATGATTCTTCAGATAGAATCAACTGTCTTGCATGCAGGATCAGTCACATTTCACCAAAATCAGGTCTATACTCACAATTCATGTCCAAGTCTCATTTCACCAAAATCCCGACAGTTTGACAAAAATTTGCTCCAAATCTTATTAGTTTTTTTTTATATCTATTTGTAAAGAAATAGCATGCCCCCGATTTGGCAGGTTGTGGGGTCGAATCCCATGGGCTTCCCTCCCGTCTTTGTGGCGGGCTCATCTACTGTCTTTGTGGCGGGTTTATCCGTGCTTCTGTGTGGCAATATTACAAGCATGGGGATGGTTCGGACCCTGGTCTATCTTGTGCTCTAAGTACCAACATGCGATGTACTAACTGTGAGGTTCTTTCCCAAAAAAGGTGCTACTTCCTTACAAATACTAATGCAACAAGATTAGTTGTAACTTGTAACTGAATTTACTCATAACAGTGAGTCTATCAACATCCCGAAAGAAGCATACTACAGGCGGAAGTGTGATAATAGTAGTACATATTCGATGCTTCTCAAAGCACAGCATGCCACTAGAAACTTATAGAGACACTAAACAGATAAGAAATTTAAAATATCAAGCAACGACAAGTGGTACATCAACAAATAACAATACGTGATGACATCAAAACAAATACCTTGAGGACTGTGTCTGCACCAAACCATACATCTCCAGAAACCTTTAAGCTTTCAAGCTCAACTATGCTAGGAATTGACTTGAAGCGGCTGAGGAAGTTGCCGACCTGGACATGAACATCAATGAATAATAAGTATTTCATGTGTAAAGTTTACTGAATCGATGTCCAATCTGACAAAGAAAGTTACCTTTTTGAACTCAGGCCCTAGGTCAATCGAAGGATTTGCGGGGTCTGTTCTAGCTTCGTTGCGGATTATAAAGCCATCAACCAAGGTATACAGATCAGCTGCAGAAAAGAATTATTTGAGTTAAAACTTCAATCGATGTTAATATCCAAATCAATCATACAGGGCTAAATGTTTACCTGGACTAGAAGCAGATCAGATGTTGCTTTCACCGGGAGAAATCGAGATCGGGGAACATTAATTCCGATAGCATGATCAAAAAACTAGTTTACAGATAAGGAGGGCGTAAAAGTGATGAGAATTTGCAATAGCAAGTGACAGAATATTGAAAAGGAGATTTGTTTGAATATTACGCATATTGCTCCCCCTGCAGCCGTTTCCAATTGAAGAACTTTCACGCCATTCACTTCCTGGAAGCAAAAGTGATTCCTTCGGCATAATTATTAGTGCATAAATGATGACGCATTATATTTAACGAGTGAGATGAGCATTTGATAGCCCATGGTTGGTTAGAAAGGAAAGCTACCTTGGGGTTTGGAATTATCTCCATTTTAAGTGCATCAGCCTCCACAAGCCGCTTAATGGCATTCAAGTTAACCCATCTGTACAAATGTTAGTGTTAGGGCATGAACATTATAACTATGTCAAAATCAGGCTCATAAGTATGAGTTCACATACAGGTTGTTGGTATTAAAGATCTTGAATTTTTCTATTGATTTAAATTCATTCACCTGGAAAAAGAAGGGAAAGAACAAGGATGCATTAGGCTTATTAAAATTCATTAAGCCAAAAAAAGGTATAAAAGCACAAAGGCATATATAGCATGTGAACTACAAAAGAGACTATTTTTTATCTAAAAACCACATAAACATGTGAAAAAAAGGTTCGGAATCGTATATCATAACTTAATTTATATCATGGCTTACATGTGCATCAGGAACTTGTGCGATCTCCAAAAGCTGCATATCATGATGAAGGAAAACTGTTAGTTTGGCTAATCAGGAGAAATTGGGTCTAATAAATTTGGTCAGATCCATATAAGATGATGCTTGTCTCATTAAATGCACCCTATTTAAAATATAAATAGAAGTAAATGACAATCATTTTTACCTACTCAGAAAGAACAGATCGCAAAAAAACTCAATTGTTCACTCAAAATTATTTATAAAGACTATTTTGCAGAAATGATGGTGGTAGTTGTCTTACTCACGTCACATCAGTCGTCTAGAGTCACCAACATCACTTGTATGGAAATGCATAGTTGTTGTCTTATCAATTGCATAAGTATCTTTCTTCACCATTTATTTATGCTATAATGTGATCAATATGATTTTTCAGAGCAGTACATTTTGTGTGGTAACGTATTTAAACTTATCACCCATTTTTTATTATTGCTATAAGTAATTATCTTACTACTAGTAGCACTTCTTCTCTCCCATATTACAATATCAACTATTACTGAGAAAGTCTCAAAAACATTTTCGACCATAATTTTTTTTAAAAATACCTACTTATATTTAATAATACTTAATTTAGCAGACACACTAGCTGTGCTGATTGCAACAGATATCACAAGTTCACAACATTCAATTTCCGCTTATAACTAAAGAATCAAGTTAGGGAGGCATGGAAATACAATGAAGAGTAAATAATAAGAGGATATTGAACAATGGTGATTAACTAATCTGCCCTCAGATAACTCATAGCAATTTAAACGTCCTTTTCAAAATAATTCCATTAAGCATGCTTTCAACTATGATACAATCTTCAATGCTGTATGCCATATGAAACTGACTACAGGAATTGACACCTTGTACCTGAACCCTTCCTTCATAAGAGATCAGGGTACCCCCTTTCACATCAGCCAAAGTTTTTGGAGTCACCTGAATAAGATATAAAGATGAGAATGGTTCTACACTTTTTTTTCTAAGCTAGTGATAGACTTGGTAAGTACCTCCATACAATATTCATTCTGGTTGTGAATCAAATGGTTCAGGATCTCTTTTTAATTTGGTCAAGGATATTAATCTCTTTCAATTTGTTTGTCACACAGTCTTTGAAAAATGAAAATGAATTTTAAAAAGATTGCAATAAAAGGTTGGAGGCAAACATATAAATATGGTGATGGAAGGATACTTATGTCGACTATGGCACCCAAGTTATCTGAGTTTGCAATAAAGACATACTCCTTACCCTACAAAAGTATGGTTAAAAAAATTAACAAGCAAATTAGCTAACAAAAAAAAAACATTTATAGATAATAACAAAACACTTAAAAACCTAGCATATTGTACATAATGTCTTGCCCATGCAAACCTGCGAGAGCAATACATCAAGCTTGCCACTGTTCATCAAGGATGGAAAAACATCACCATGGGCTGGAGGATACCTCACATTTAGACAAACAACACGAGAAGTAAGTAATCAAGAGAAAGTGTTTCAATTATTTATAAAAATAATTAAGCATTAACTTCCCATTTCTTCCCGATCCTTTCTCTTACAGATTTTCATTCGCAAGATAAACATGAGTCAGATGCAAACCCAAAAATATGATGTCAATAGCAGAACAAATAGAAACTAGCACATTCCATCGATCAGAGAATGCATCAATGGTTTGAATGCATGAGGGGATAAAAGAATAAAATTTCAATGATCAACAGATGGAATTGTTTTCACTATTTGATCCCCACCATATATAAGATTCAAATATGAGCTTCCCTGATGATGAAACCTACGGCAAATTAACAAGTGATTAATTGTTCAACAACAAGACTTGAATTCTACATGCCAAAAGTTCTTTCCACAAACATCATGTTACATATAAGATATATCAAGAACCACATCACACAAATCTCGTAAAATTGAGGAAGGAAATATCGAGCGTGCAATGTACCATCCATCCTTTCCTGCCTCGCCTTTGCACGGAAGTGGCAAAAAGTTTTCAACAACTAAACGAGGATACTGGCTCTGCAGAAAAGCACATCACAACAATTGATACAATAGATTAACTTATAAGCAAAGCAACATATGACCAGTGAAGCAGCAATGCATAGATTTCCAAACCTGATTAAAGGTATGGATTTCAACGTTTGAGTTGGAATATTTCTCCACAATCTTCAAAGTATATGTTCCAATTGGTTAGTTCACTAAAATACTGTTAGGCCACGTTAACAACCAAGAAAACAGATGGCATACAACACTCACTTTCATTGTATCATCGTGGGTATTGAATGAGTTCATTAAAAGAAGAGGAACCTTGAATCCATACTTTTTGTTAAGAGACTGTAAACAACAGTTCAAATGGAGGTTGGTCTTATGTTTAAGAATAAAGGCATAATATGATAACTTTCTCATAAGAATTTTACCTCTATTTGTATAACAATTAAGTCAAGGAATGTAAATCCATTTCGAACTTCAATAACAGACCTGCAATGGGCGAACATTATTACACAGTCCAATATTTCACTAAGTAAATATCACTTTACGATGAATCAGTTCTATGTAAGAAACCGAAGAAACTTTTCATGTTAATGCAGCCCAGGAACTAACTGATGAGTGATGATCATGGAAAACATCATACGTCTGGAGCAACATTAACTGAGAGATTAACGCATTACCTTAAAAGTATTTACTATAGTATTTATAAAGGGGTTCTAAACAAAAAAAAAAGGTTCTGCACATTACCAGCACAGTGGTCCTCTCCCAACTCCAAAAACCACACAAAATTGGTAAAAGCCTCAAAACCATTCAAAAGCCACTACCAGCAAGTCTGAACTCTAATGTAGCCTAGCCGCACATAGTCATCCATCACCAAATGATGGTCCAGACAAGAATAGGCCCGAAAAGAGGAGGGAAAACCAGCAGAAGGCCGAGATGACAGGCAAAAATGAAATATGTGAAGGAACAGGTTAAAGTGCAACCAAAGAAATGCAATCAACTACTCCAAATTACAGTACAGAGCATAAAAAGTGGGGTCAGCAAGCCGCATAAAAGGAGAGTCAGCAAGTGAATATTAGCAGAAACTAAGGAACCTACAAGCCACTGCAGGAGCCAGCAAACATATTCAGAAAAAAAAACAGATTCAACTCGATGAGTGATTCGGTATCGGCCCGGTTCAAGCCGATACAGGCAAAGGCCTTAGTTTTCCAGGACAAAAAAAAAAAATCAAAATTTCCCAAAACAAGTAGGAAAAACCAGGACTGGACCAGTACAACTCGACCGATATGGTCGTGACTCAGCTGTATCAGCCGATATGGGCCGAGTTGTATTGATATCGGCGGATAATGAATTCAAACCGGTACAAATGGCCGAACCGGTTGCGGCCGGTGGAATTCCAGTAAGACTCACTATCGGCTGAGTTTTGAACCATGTTCACGGCTAAAACTAAAGGCCATGAAAAGCGCATTCGAACAAAAGGTAAACACTAAATGTGTGAATGCTATTATATTTGATAAAAGTAACAGAAATCAATTCACCTAATTCATCCAAAAGTAATTTCCTATCTGTTGACAAATTGATGTCAACCTTCTACAACTGTTGCCAAAAACTTGACCAAGAAAACTTGGCATGGGTAGGCATATGCGAAGAAACCTAAGCGACCAGTTGGTGGGTAGACCGACCTTCTTAGTTGTGCAATTTAGGTCCATGCAACCAGGGAACAAACCTCCAAGGTTTGCCTAGAATAGGAAAGAGTATTGACAAAGAGAGTAGAAGACAAGATTCGATCTAGGCAATTACATTCATCTTTGTAGTACAACCTGTAAGCCAAAGAGCTGAAATGAAATGACATTCCCAAAATCAGCTCACAGTATGTCCATGACATATAATGATTTACATCCCAAAGAGCGAATTATGTCCTCCTCATGATCACGGATTTAAAACACCGTACGGACCCGTAACGACTGGCCCAAAACAGGTTCAACCGGATGAGTGACTCGGTATCGGCCGGTTCAAGCTGATACGGGCAAAGACCAGGACTGGACCGGTACAATTACGACTCAACCGGTATGGTCGTGACTCAACTGTATCAGCCGATACGGGCCGAAGTGTATTGGTGTCGGCTGACAGCCTGACAACGAATTCAAATGGCCGAACCGGTTGCAGCGGGTGGAAATTCCAGTACTACTTGCTATCGGCTGAGTTTTGAACCATGCTCGTGACTAAAATTAAAGGCCATGAAACACGCATTGGAACAAAAGGTAAACACTAAATGTGTGAATGCTATTATATTTGGATTAAAGTAACAGAAGTTATTATATTCATCCAAAAGTAAAACAGAAGAGCAATTTGTAACATAAACTTATCTAGATAATAATCAACTATTCCCTTAAAATTTGATTAGTTGCACATGCCATCTATCTCGGAATACTGTCTTACTTGGGGCCAGTACATCCCATTGTCGTGCCCAAGCCTCCATTGAGCTTTAACACAGCAAGCTTGTCAAGAAGTTTCTTAGTTTCTTGGAGATCTGCATTCCTTAAGATAATCATCATTCACCATAGACACAGCATTACACGAAAAGTGATGTCAAAGAGATCCAATGACTGATCAAGGGAACATAGCAAGCTCCACGGGAAACCGATCTCCAATCTGGCCGGGGAGGGGGCAGAGTAACACCTTCCGGAGGAGGTTCTAGGCTTTCATATGGTACAACCGCTTCATCTGTCGGAGTCTGAATCTTGCTCCACTCAATCTGCTACGCCTCTCCACTTCAATCAGATTGGCAGTACCAAAAACAAAAAAACCTCAATCTCACGATCCAAAAACTAAGCAGAACCTCAGGAATTAGTCCACAAAATGTTCTGAAAAGTTCTGATCAAGGCCTGATCTACCTCAAATAGCGAGAGACGAGGTTGATGAATCCGGATTTCGTGTTTTCACTGCCGAGAAAGCAATCAAAAGCTCAGATCGGGTGTGAGATCTCACAGCTCGAGGAGATGGAATGCTGAAATGAAGAAAGGAGAAGGCGTCCACTGCTGCTGCACCTGATCTGATGGAGGCCTGCAACTGCGGAGCGGAGCTTGGAGAGAGCCTCGGTCTCGGAAGCCTGAAATATAACATAATTTAAAGCATTCAACAAATAGATGCACCGCAATATTTCAACATGAAAGCAATTTCGCAATTTTATTAACTTGCTTACATTATTCCTTGCATGCTGAGTAGATAAAGAATAGTATTTTGTTATCATGGGGGGAAATGGTGGTATATCTTTCCTCCTCAACAATGCTACGATGAGCCAGATAGACTGAAGATCTATAACCCAATAAGCCATCAGCATCTAAGAAAACAAGAATTACTTCGGGAGCTTCAGTTGTCTAGCCCTTACGCTACCCTCGTGCAAGACTGACATAGTAAGAGGGGCAGGTTGTATTCCTTTAGCTAGCATTTCCTCCACCAGCTCTTCAGCCTTACCTACTTCCCCCTGCCGACAGTAGCCACATATTAGAGCAGTATATGGGAAGGCATCGGGTGTTAGCCCCGTTTTTATCATCTCATCAAAAAGGTTAATAGCGTCCTGAAGATAATCCGTCTTGCGATGTCCATTGATCAACACTGTGTAGCAAACTACATCAGGCCTGATCCCCATTGCTTTCATTCCATTCAACAATTTCAAAGACTTGGCTCTGATTTCAATTTGTCTACTCTCGTTGTCAAGACCAAAACAACCTTTACGCAAGATTCCCTTCAACTGACCATCCAACATAACCGTGTAAGCAATCACATCAAGTTTGATACCTCTTTCAATCATCTCGACAAACAATTCGCGGGCTTCTCGCAAGCGGTTGACCTTGCAGTATCCATTCATTAGTGTAGTGTACAAAATGACATCAGGTGAAAACCCTCGCTTAACCAAATCCTCAAACCAAACCCTGGCACTCCCCACATCTCCCACTCGACAATAGGATGCAATAAGTTTGTTATAGCAAAGCACATCAGGAGCAACACACATCTTCAGCATCGTCTTAAACACCATGGAAGCTCTCTTGACATCCCCCTCATTACAAAGCTCGGTAATAAGCTTTGATCGAGCAATCTCATCCACGAGATCACCCTGCTTAGACGACCTGACAAAAAGTGTATAAGCTTCTTTTGTACAACCCGATTCCAAAAGGCCACGAACCATTGCACTCATTAGAACAGCACATTGAGCAATACCCTTCTCTTCTAAAAATTTAAACAGTATTTGTGCCTCCTTTAGGTTGCCTCCTTTACAGAGACTCTCAATGGCAATGCTATAAGTGACAGCATTAGGCTCCAAGCCTCTGTCTAACATATAATCTAGGAGCTTGAACGCTTCATTCACGAAACCATTCCTACAAAATCCACTTGCAAGTATATTGTAGGTTACAATATCGGGCTCCACATTGACCTCGACCATATCAGTGAACACCTTCTGGGCATTATAAATTTCACCCTTTCGGCAATACCCACCAATCAAACTTGTGTAATGGATCTTATCCGGAGCCAGCCCCTGACCCTTCATTTCTTCGAACAGCTCAACTGCATCTCTCATGTTCCCCAGCTTGCAATGAGCACCTATAGCAATGTTGTACAAAACCTTGTCGAGCTGAAGTCCCGAGCCCTTGAACTTCTGGAAGTACTCCAATGCCTCCATAGCCATGCCCATCTTACAGAAACATTGGAGGACGAAGCTCACGATAATGTAATTTGTTTTGACGCCCTTTGAGGCCATCTCCTCATAAAGATCTAGAGCTCTTAAGAGGTTGCCTGTTGTGCAGTAGCCCCTAATAAGACAGCCATAGCTGTACGCGTCGGGAAGAACATCTTGCCTTGCCATATCCTCCAAAAGCTTTTCAGCTTCAAGTAGCCTCATCTCCTTGCATAACCCATTGATAACTTTATTATAGAAAATGCCGTCGATGGGGATACCCTCTCTTATGATCTTGATAAGAAATGCATAACCCAAATCCGATTTCCCGCTCGCAAACATGGCTTCTATAAGTGTCGTGAAAGTGATCACATCGGGTTCAACTCCCATTTCCTTCATTTCTCTCAAGAGACTAAGTGCTTCATCAAACTCCCCCCCTCGACAGAAAGCCTTTATCAGAATGGTGAAGGTGTAAGCATCCGGGCTCATTCCAAATCCCTTCATCCGATCGAACACCGCCATCACCACCTCCAAATCACCGCCTTGGGCCACAAAGTTAATCAGGAAGTTGCAAGACCTAACCGACGGGGTGCATCCAAGCCTACCCAGCCGGAAAAAGGTGTTGGCCGCCTCCGCGGGCTTCTTCAACAGGGCATATGCCTTGATGAGTGCATCGAAGGCAACGACCAATGTTCGCGAGCGGTTCGATCCCCGCGACAGGGCATCGAATAGGGATGAAACCTCGACGCCCGTCTCTCCGTTTGACGAGATGAGGCCGGAGAAGAGAGAGACCAGCTTCGGATTGCGAAACCTAGAGCACAGGATCCGGACGATCGCCGAGTAGGTGGAGAGGTCATGGCGGAACCCGAGGGTCTGGGTGTCCTTGAAGAAGGCAAGGGCGATGTCGGGCTTCCGTTTGAGGGTAAGCAGTGTCTGCTCGACCTTCAGAGGGGTCAATCGGAGCAGATTTATGGACAGGGGGTCGGGAATCGGGGCGGGATTCTCTTCTAGGATCAAGGCATCGGATGCTAGAGAAGCAAAGGTGGGATTTTTAGGATCGGTTGGTGGTTTTCGCCTCAGAAAGAAGGTGATCGCTCGAAATCCGCAAGGACATTTGAGGAGACCTTCGGATTTCTGGTATTTGAGCATTAGAGAGAGGGGGGGGGAGAGGGATGGGGAGAGGGAGGGGGAGAGAGAGAGAGAGAGAAAGAGAGCGGGACGAAGAGTGCGGAGGGAGGACGGCGAGGTGCAGCACGCAGAGAGGACGGCGAGGTGCAGCATGCATCAAGATGCTTTAAAAGTTATTTAAAACCCTAACCGCTAATCAACTTCCTCAAAACCCCACACCCTCAAAACCCCTCTCTCTCTCTCTCTCTCTCTCTCTCTCTCTCTCTCTCTCTCTCTCTCCACACCATAAAAGAGGCATCACGGGAGTCGACGAGAAGTGCATTATCCAGATCAGGAGCAAAAACATAAGACGAGCGTAGAATATCCCAAGTGCTTAATCGATCTCTTCATCGACTATGGAGATCAGAGTATCCTCTAGAAGAGTTAAGGCTAGGGGGTCGGGAATCGGGGCGGGATTCTCTTCTAGGATCAAGGCATCGGATGCTAGAGAAGCAAAGGTTGGATTTTTAGAATTGATTGGTGGTTTTCGCCTCAGAAAGAAGGTGATCGCTCGAAACTCGAAAGGGCATTTGAGGAGAACTTCGGATTTCTGATATTTGAGCATTAGAGGGAGGGGGGAGGGAGAGAGAGAGAGAGAGAGAGAGAGAGAGAGAAAGAACGAGACGAAGAGGCCACACGAGGTGCGGAGTCCAGAGGACGACGAGGTGCAGTACAGAAAGCAGAGAGAGAGAGAGTTGCAGGGCTCGCTGTCACCGCTGATCGGGGGAGATAGAGTTTTCCTTTTCCTAGCCGCAAAGGAAAATTTTCAGTACATCCTGCGTACGCTACAATTTTCAACACATCCTGCGTACGCTACAACCATTGCCCAAGCCTATCAGCATGCTCTAAGTGCGGGGCATGTGATGGGTCATGCTACCCCATGTCTCTTGAATTGAAGTGGAGCCTGTGGTTGTAGCGTACGCAGGATGTGCTGAAAATTTTCCTAGCGACACATAGTGTTCAGCATCAAGATACTTTAAAATTTCTCTAAAACCCTAACCTCCAATCAACACCCTCAAACCCTCTCTCTCTCTCTCTCTCTCTCTCTCTCTCTCTCTCTCTCCACACCATGAAAGAGGCATCACGGGAGTCGACGAGAAGTGCACTATCCAGAGCAGGAGCAAAAGCATAAGACGGGGGGAGAATATCCCAAGTGCTTAAGCGATCTCTTCATCAACTATGGAGATCAGAGTATCCTCTATAAAAGTTACGGACAGGGGATCAGGAATCGGGGCGGGATTCTCTTCTAGGATCAAGGCATCGGATGCTAGAGAAGCAAAGGTTGGATTTTTAGGATAGTTTTCGCTTCAGAAAGAAGGTGAACGCTTGAAACCCGCAAGGGCATTTGACGAGAACTTCGGATTTCTGGTATTGGAGAATTAGAGGGAGGGGGAAGAGGGAGGGAGGGAGAGAGAGAGAGAGAGAGAGAGAGAGAGAGAGAGAGAGCGGGACGAAGAGGTTACACGAGGTGCGGAGTCCGGAGGAAGGCGAGGTGCAACACCGAATGTAGAGAGAGAGAGTTGCAGGGCTCACCGTCACTGCTGATCGGGGGAGATAGAGTTTCCCTTTTCTTAGCCGCACGGGAAAATTTTCATCACATCCTGCGTATGCTACAATTTTCAACACATCCTGTGTACGCTACAACCGTTGCCCAAGCCTGTCAGCACACTCTAAGTGCAGGGATGTGTTGGGTCATGCTATCCCATGTCTCTTGAATTGAAGTGGAGCCTGCGATTGTAGCGTACGCAGGATGTGCGAAAAAATTTCCTAGCGACACACAGTGTTCAGCATCAAGATACTTTAAAATTTCTCTAAAACACTAACCTCCAATCAACACCCTCAAACCCTCCCCCCCCCCTCTCTCTACTCGACCCTTAGAGGGGTCAATCGTAGCAGATTTACGGACAGGGGGTCGGGAATCGGGGCGGGATTCTCTTCTAGGATCAAGGCATCGGATGCTAGAGAAGCAAAGGTTGGATTTTTAGGATCGGTTGGTGGTTTTCGCCACAGAAAGAAGGTGATCGCTCGAAACCCGCAAGGGCATTTGAGGAGAACTTCGGATTTCTGGTATTGGAGCATTAGAGGGAGGGGGGAAGAAGGAGAGAGAGAGAGAGAGAGAGGGACAAAGAGGCCACACGAGGTGCAGAATACGGAGGACGACGAGGTACAGCACAGAAAGCAGAGGGAGAGAGAGTTGCAGGGCTCTCCGTCACCGCTGATCGGGGGAGATAGAGTTTTCCTTTTCCTAGCCGCACGAAAACATTTTCAGCACATTCTGCGTATGCTACAATTTTCAACACATCCTGCGTACGCTACAACCGTTGCCCAAGCCAATTAGCACACTCTAAGTGCGGGGCATGTGCTGGGTCATGCTACCCCATGTCTCTTAAATTGAAGTAGAGCCTGCGGTTGTAACGTACACAAGATGTCCTAAAAAATTTCCTAGCGACACACAGTGTTAAGCATCAAGATACTTTAAAATTTCTCTAAAACCCTAACCTCCAATCAACACCCTCAAACCCCCCTCTCTCTCTCTCTCTCTGCTCGACCCTCAGAGGGGTCAATCGGAGCAGATTTATGGACAGGGGGTCGGAAATCGGGGCGAGATTCTCTTTTAGGATCAAGGCATCGGATGCTAGAGAAGCAAAGGTTGGATTTTTAGGATCGGTTGGTGGTTATCGCCTCAGAAAGAAGGTGATCGCTCGAAACTCGCAAGGGCATTTGAGGAGAACTTCAGATTTCTGGTATTGGAGCATTAGAGGGAGGGGAGATAGATAGAGAGAGAGAGAGAGAGAGAGAAAGAGAGCGGGACGAAGAGTTCACACGAGGTGCGGAGTCCGGAGGATGGCGAGGTGCAGCACAGAAAGCAGAGAGAGAAAGAGTTGCCGGGCTCGCCGTCACCGCTGATCGGGGGAGATAGAGTTTTCCTTTTCCTAGCCGCACGAGAAAATTTTCAGCACGTCCTGCGGACGCTACAATTTTCAAAACATCTCGTACGCTACAACCATTGTCCAAGCCTATCAGCACGCTCTAAGTGCGGGGCATGTGCTGGGTCATGCTACCCAAAATCTCTTGAATTGAAGTGGAGCCTGCGATTGTAGCGTACGCAGGATGTGCTGAAAATTTTCCTAACGATACACAGTGTTCAACATCAAGATACTTTAAAATTTCTCTAAAACCCTAACCTCCAATCAACACCCTCAAACCCCCTCCCTCTCTCTTTTTCTCTCTGCTCGACCCTCAGAGGGGTCAATCGGAGCAGATTTACGGACAGGGGGTCAGGAATCGAGACGGGATTCTCTTCTAGGATCAAGGCATCGGATGCTAGAGAAGCAAAGGTTGGATTTTTAGGATCGGTTGGTGGTTTTCGCCTCAGAAAGAAGGTGATCGCTCGAACCCGCAAGGGCATTTGAGGAGAACTTCGGATTTCTTGTACTGGAGCATTAGAGGGAAGGGGGGAGAGGGAGAGGAAGAGAGAGAGAGAGAAAGAGAGCGGGACGAAGAGGCCACAAGAGGTGCAGAGTCCGTAGGACGATGAGGTGCAGCACAGAAAGCAGAGAGAGAGTTGCAGGGCTCGCCGTCATCGCTGATCGGGGGAGATAGAGTTTTCCTTTTCCCAGCCGCACGAGAAAATTTTCAGCACATCCTGCGTACACTAAAATTTTCAACACATCCTGCGTACACTACAACCGTTGCCCATGCCTATCAGCATGCTCTAAGTGCGGGGCATGTGCTCGGTCATGCTACCCCATGTCTCTTGAATTGAAGTGGAGCCTGCGGTTGTAGCTTACGCAGGATGTGTTGAAAATTTTCCTAGCAACACACAGTGCTCAATATCAAGATACTTTAAAATTTCTCTAAAACCCTAACCTCCAATCAACACCCTCAACCCCCCCTGCCCTCTCTCTCTCTCTCTCTCCCCCATCAAAGGGGTCAATCGGAGCAGATTTACGGACAGGGGGTCGGAAAACGGGGCGGGATTCTCTTCTAGGATCAAGGCATCGTATGCTAGAGAAGCAAAGGTTGGATTTTTAGGATCGGTTGGTGGTTTTCGCCTCAGAAAGAAGGTGATCGCTTGAAACCCGCAAGGGCATTTAAGGAGAACTTCGGATTTTCTGGTATTGGAGTCTTAGAGGGAGGGGGGGAGCGGGAAAGGGAGCAGGAGAGGGGGAGAGAGAGAGAGAGAGAGAAAGAGCGGGACGAAGAGGCCACACGAGGTGCGAAGTCTGGAGGATGGCGAGGTGTAGCACAGAAAGCAGAGAGAGAGAGTTGCAGGGCTCGCCGTCACCACTGATAGGGGGAGATAGAGTTTTCCTTTTCCTTGCCGCACGGGAAAATTTTCAGTATATCCTGCGTATGCTACAATTTTCAACACATCTTGCGTACGCTACAACCGTTGCCCAAGCCTATAAGCACGCTCTAAGTACGGGCCATGTGCTGGGTCATGCTACCCCATGTCTCTTGAATTAAAGTGGAGCCTGCGATTGTAGCGTACGCAGGATGTGCTGAAAATTTTCCTAGCGACACACAGTGTTCAGCATCAAGATACTTTAAAATTTCTCTAAAACCCTAACCTCCAATCAACACCCTCAAACCCCCCCCCCCCTTCTCTCTCTCTCTCTCTCTCTCTCTCTCTCTCTCTCTCTCTCTCTCTCTCTCTCTCTCTCTTTCTCTCCGCTCAACCCTTAGAGGGGTCAATCGAAGCAGATTTACGGACTGGGGGTCGAGAATCGAGGCAGGATTCTCTTTTAGGATCAAGGCATCGGATGCTAGAGAAGCAAAGGTTGGATCTTTAGGATCGATTGGTGGTTTTTGCCTCATAAAGACGATGATCGCTCGAAACCCGCAAGGGCATTTGAGGAGAACTTCGGATTTCTGGTATTGGAGCATTAGAGGCTCTAAGTGCAAGGCATGTGCTGGGTCATGCTACCCCATGTCTCTTGAATTGAAGTGGAGCCTGCGGTTGTAGCGTACGCAGGATGTGCTGAAAATTTTCCTAGCGACACACGGTGTTCTGCATCAAGATACTTTAAAATTTCTCTAAAACCCTAACCTCCAATCAACACCCTTAACCCCCCTCTCTCTCTCTCTCTCTCTCTCCACACCATGAAAGAGGCATCACAGGAGTCGACGAGAAGTGCACTATCTAGAGCAGAAGCAAAAGCATAAGACGAGGGGAGAATATCCCAAGTGCTTAATTGATCTCTTCATCGACTATGGAGATCAGAGTATCCTCTAGAAGAGTTATAGACACACGGTGTATAAGCTAGGTCTCCATATTCATAAACTCGGAACAAAGGGCAGCCAGGGAACTGGTGAAGGTGAGTCGTAGGAAGGTAGCTGTGGAATGTTGGCGTACGAGGGCAACCACATGGCGTAGGGATGCATGCTAGGAGTCACTCACCAGACTGAAAAAAGTTCCGGATCGAGTGATCACCCTGATATGCAAACTGAGCGTTATATAAAAACTGGTAGTAGCGGGTCCTGCCCTGCTGAACGAAGTGTGTGTGTGTGTGGGGGGGGTGGGTACTACTATTGGGCCTGGGGTGAGGCAGATATTGCGTCGGGCACGGGGTGAGATGGTGGTTTGCTCATCGGGCATTGGGTGAGGTAGACTCCATGGTGGATTGGTAGGGAGGAGGAGACCAGGGAAGAGGGAGCTTGCGTCGGGCACAGGGGTGACGGATGCGTAGGAGACCAGCGGAGGGTTGGCGTTGAGCATGGGGGAAGGCAGAGGTCGAGGTATGCGATCAAGCAAGGAGACTGTGATGGGTGGAGGTCGACGAGACGGAGGGAGGAGGAGATTGGGGAGAGAGGGGAGGTGAGCCACTGAACTGGGGCCCACCACCAACCACGCTTCCGCTGCTCCCCGCGAACATGGGGACCAACAATATGCTGATCATCCTCACAAAATCTCAGCAATTTCTAAACCTCAAATCCAACGATTAGGATGATGGGTCAAAGTATGGGTTAAAAAATGGTGGGTCATCCGATCCTGACCCTCCTAAAAGTTTTTTTTATTATTATTATTTTTTTCGATGATGATCACCTCCCCTTTGATATCTCACACAATTTTTTTTAGCTCATTCTAAGACCTCTGGGTCTATCAAATGTGCACCTCTCATCGACGTCGGTGGCAGCTCCGGAATGTGGCTACATATCATGCGGCAAATCCCCGACGTCAAGGTCGACGTCAACTTTGACCTGCCGGAGGTCGTCGTCGGGGCGCCAATGTTCCTAGGAGAGTCTCGATCCGATCAACGCATCATAATGGGCCTCGATCGGGATCCTCCTAACACAGTCGTCCAACTCATTAACGCTAGCGCAGCCCGCCTAAAAGCCCTTAAACTTCCTGGTGATGGAGTAGGGGTGTAACTCAAATTTTATAATAGTTGGGGATGTAACACAAATAAAGGGATAAGCTTGGGGTGTAACACAAAATTACTCTAAAATTTTCTAGAGATTTTATTTTTTGGTAAAGAAAACTAGTTTATATTAAGGGCTTTTTTTCAAAATATTATTAAAAAATAAAATATTGAACGAAAGAGCGGCTGACCAAAACTATTTACCAACCTAGCGCTCTGACAGCCACGTGGCATGTCAGCGCTGTAAAACGAACGGAATAATTTTTTTTTTCGTTTGAAGTAGAACCCGGTATTTGGATTACTGGGTTTAAAACCGATAATCTGGATACCGAGTTTAACTGAAGCCTGTTGTATAAAGTTTCCATACTTAGCTGTTTTCTCTTTGGATTTCAGCCATTTTCTCTCTGGATTTCGGGTAAACCCAGTATCCATAATAGCGGTTTTAAACCCAGTATTCCAAATAGCGGGTTCAACTTGAAACAGAGAAAAAAAACCTTGCATTCGCTTTACGACGCTGACGTGCCACATGACTGTCAGAGCGCTAGGTTGGTAAATAGTTTTGGTCAGCCGCTGTTTCGTTAAATATTTTATTTTTTAATAATATTTTGAAAAAACCCTTATATTAATCTAGAAAACCAACAAGAAGATACATCACATTTTGCAACATAAACAATGTCAAAAGGAAAATCTGAACACCAAAATGATGATAGGTAGGCTTCCTTAGCCCTCGTAGCTAGAGAGTCTGTCACCTGGTTTGTCCTCGATAAGTGTGGGTCACCCGAACAGAATGGAGAAGAGCCCAGCGACGGTAGATGTCTTTGATCAGAAAATATTCCCACTCGCCTTTATTGATCCAGTCAATCACCGTCTTGGAGTCGCCTTCCACCCAGATGGGTTGGTCCACTACCAAGGTCCCCAAGGCTTGTGTTGCTTCCCACAGAGCCCTAGTCTCAGCATCAATAACAGAAATCGTCTTCAATGGGATAGCACCCGCCTTGATAATGTGACCCGCATGGTCGCGAATAACATATACCGCTCCCCCGTATTTGGAGTATCGGTCCAGCGCTCCGTTGAAATTTATCTTTAGCTCTCCGGGGAATCGAGACCACCCACTTGATGTAAATCGATCGAGGTTGCCTCACTTACAAAAGTGAAACATCGATATTAGTAGTCATAAATTTGGAAGGTCGTGCTCGGCAAATCCGAGCAATTGTGGCTGGAGCACTAGAACATCCCTCAAACAACTCCCGATTCCTATCCATCCAAATACTCCAAACTACACCTACAAGCAACCCAGATATGGCTTTAGACTCTTTACCCGAAGAGTTAGCCACCTTGATACTAGTCGCCCATTGATCGATAGACTTTGGGGTTTGGACATGAAAGTCCAGATGGAGCCAGACATTTTTAGCCTTGGGGCATCCGAACAAGAAGTGATCCGCTTCTTTTGTTGCACCCGCACACCGGGTACAAAGAGGGTCGAGGGAAATCCCTCTTTTGATGAGAAGAATCTTGGTCGGAATTCTTCTATGCAGAAGCTTCCAACCAAAGGCAAGAGCCCTAAACGGAGCATGTCATTTCCAAAGAAACTACCAGACATTGGAGTAGGGAATCCCAACGTTATTATCCTCATCGGTATTCTGAGGAGGATTAGTCATAACATCCATCCTCGTAAGGAGCCAATATGACATTTTAGTGCTATACTTGACCGCTAGATTTGGCCCCCATTTAACATCGTTAATATCAATGGTAGAAAACATAATTGGGGTAGTAAATATCCGCATAGCTAATTCTCTATCAAACAACGCCAAAATCCGAGGTTGACACCAGGTGCTGCCCGACATGAGATCCGACACATCCGTGAATGCAGAGCCACATTCCCAATCAACAAGCGAGGTGGAGCGCGCCAGTGGCATCGGGTCCAGCCACAGGTCATGCCAGCGGTTGATATGCCTATTAGGTCGCACATTGATCGAAAGGTGATCATGCACCACCCTCACTCCCTCATAGACAGCCTTCCAGGCATGGAAGTACCCTTTGGGTATCGGCCAGCAACATAAGTTAGACGAAACATTATACTTCGACGTATAGAAGGCACTCCAGAGGTTTCTTCTTCCTGAAAAAATTTCGAAGAATTTTGGACTCATCAAAGCAGCCTTGATAGCACCCAATTTCCGGATACCCAAACCACGTTGATGCTTGGGTTGACCGACTTGCGCCCAACTCACCAGGTGTTTGATCGGACGGTACTAATCAACGCGAGATCCGGTCGGAGCTTTTCCCCGCCACCAACAGGATCGGCACGGAGACCAGATCGGAGCTGCACCCTGCCATCTCGACACAAATTAAACCCAAAACCTTGAGCAGCAAGACCGAATGGCAGAAGAGGCGAAACCAGATGCCCAACTATTCCAGCTCCTCACATCTCTTCTCCAACAGGTCTCTCTCTCTCTCTCTCTCTCTCTCTCTCTCTCTTCTTCCCATCGTTTCTTTGTAGTAATAAGGATTTTGGGTTGGATTTATTTTTCTGTCATTGCTATTTAGATCCCCGTTTGCATTACTCTTATTCATCATCCACACGAAATTCGATCAGCCAAGTTGATTGGAGTTACGATCCAGCCAAGTCGATATCACCCAGTTTGTATTATTGCGATTTTGGTATTGTTTGGAATATGAAATCTCTATATTAGTGAAGGGGGGATTAGCCTCTTTCGAATTCGATTATAGTCTTATGGGTATTTTGTAGTAGGGCTCCTTAGATTGTACCCTTGATAATATTTAACGGTGGATGAATCTTTATGGATCTGGTGAAATGCTTTTGCTTCTCTTTGGAATCAATAGTTCTTTACAGTAATTGGGATCTAGATATTGAGCACCATGATCGAACCTTGGAAAATCCTAACTTGCCATTTTGTCGATTTTGCAGGCTGTTTATAGCCTTTTGGTGCTTTTATTGATTAAAACTTTAGCATTGTCCCATAGCATTTGCTTTGTGCATGTAAGTATGCGCTTACTGTGTGAGATGGGTCACTTTTCGAGAGTTGTAAGGTCAATAAATGTCTTGTTGTGTAATGCCGAGTTTGAAATCATCAATTTTAGGTTTCTTTCTCGTCAAAAAGTTTAGCAGACTAAGTGTATCCTAGGGGAGCTGATTGTGATGAATAGACAAGTTTATATATATATATATATATATATATATATATATCCCTAGAGGTTTTAGAATCTACTAATATTTTGAGAGTATGCTATCTATAGTATGTTGATCATCCTCACAAAAACTCAGCAAATTCTGAGATCCGAATCCAACAATTAGGATGATAGGTCAAAGTATGGGGCAAAAAATGATGGGACATCTGATCCTGACCCATATATATATATATATATATATATATATATATATATATATATATATATGGGCATGCTATGCTGTGGCATGCGGTGCGTGCGGCACTGCACCGCAGCCGTCTGATGCACGCGTTGCGTGCATCACATGCACGCAGCAGTGCATCAGACGGCTGCGATACAGTGCCGCACTTACTGCATGCCGCATTATAGCATTTCTCTCTCTCTATATATATATTGTATATATATGGGGAGGGATACTCTTACTCATGACCTCTTACTCATATAGTTACCTATGATCCGGGCCCTCTATTAGATTCCGACGTACGGTTCGGATTAGATGGGGAGTTAAAGCAATGGTGTCCGCATTAAATGCCCGTATTAAAAGCCCGCATTTAATGCGGACACCATTGCTTTAACTCCCCAACTAATCCAAACCGTACGTCGGGATCTAATGGAGGGCCCGAATCATAGGTAACTATATGAGTAAGAGGCCATCCAACATAACCGTGTAAGCTGTGGGGGAAAATCTTCGTGCCGACCCGAAGACTTAGCCGCACCAGTCAATTGAGGTTCGAGTCGAAGATCGTTGTTCGATCTATTGATTGGAGTTGCCGTTCTCAATACACAAACAGAGAGAGATGCAATCAGAGAGTTGACAGGAGATGTGATCTCGGAGTTCAGCCGAAGCCTACGTCTCCGTGCTATAGGGAGCAGCCCGAATCCACTATCACTTAGATCAAAGTGACCTCTACAGGCCGAGTGTCACTTAAGTGTTTTCGATCTCTTCAGAGACAAGAAGAAGATCGAGGGGAGTTGAGAGAGTGGAATGCTGGAATCCAGAGCTCTGGTTTCTGAAAATCAGATCTCAGAACTGGAAAATCGGATCCTCTACATTTGAGGGGTCTGCTATTTATAGAAAAATTCTGGAGTAGATGGCGGTTTCTGGTTGCTTCTGGAAGAAACTCCAGGCAGGGCTGGTGGGTCCCGTGGCTGTCTCCTGGGGATTCCACAGGCAGGGTCGGTGGGTCCCGCTGTAGTCTTCGGGGGCCCACCAGGCAGGGCCGGTGGGTCCCGCTGTTGTCTTCGGGGGCCCACCAGGCAGGGCCGGTGGGTCCCGCTGTTGTCTTCGGGGGCCCACCAGGCAGGGCCGGTGGGTCCCGCTGTAGTCTTCGGGGGCCCACCAGGCAGGGCCGGTGGGTCCCACTGTTGTCTTCGGGGGCCCACCAGGCAGGGCCGGTGGGTCCCGCTGTTTGCAGACTTCTTGCCAAAATTTGCACCCACAGTTACCCCCTCCAAGTTAGCTAAGAGGCCACCTTGGCTAGCTTGGATTCTTGGTGCAAAGCTAATGACCCCCTGTCACAAATGCAAAGGAGCTTGTCGAGTGTTAGCGCCAAAGGACTGATCGGTCGAACTTGACCGATCGGTCGAACTTGACCGATCGGTCGAAGTTGACCGATCGGTTAAGTTCAACCGGTCGGGGTCGAAGTGATCGGTCAAAAAACACAGTTTTTTGACCGATCCAGTAGAAGTTCGACCGATCGGTCAAGGTGATCGGTCGAGGTGATAGGTCAAAGTGATCGGTCAAGGTGATCGGTCAAATTCAACCGGTCGAGGTCGAAGTGATCGGTCAAAAAACATAGTTTTTTGACCGATCCAGTAGAAATTCGACCGATCGATCAAGGTAATCGGTCGAGGTGATCGGTCAAAGTGATCGATCAAGGTGATCGGTCAAATTCAACCGGTCGAGGTCGAAGTGATCGGTCAAAAAACTATGTTTTTTGACCGATCCAGTAGAAATTCGATCGATCGGTCAAGGTAATCGGTCGAGGTGATCGGTCAAAGTGATCGGTCAAGGTGATCGGTCAAATTCAACCGGTCGAGGTCGAAGTGATCGGTCAAAAAACATAGTTTTTTGACCGATCTAGTAGAAATTCGACCGATCGGTCAAGGTGATCGGTCGAGGTGATCGGTCGAGGTGATCGGTCAAAGTGATCGGTCAAATTCAACCGGTCGAGGTCGAAATGATCGGTCAAAAAACATAGTTTTTTGACCGATCCAGTAGAAATTCGACCGATCGGTCAAGGTGATCGGTCGAGGTGATCGGTCAAAGTGATCGGTCAAGGTGATCGGTCAACGTGATCGGTCAAATTCAACCGGTCGAGGTCGAAGTGATCGGTCAAAAACATAGTTTTTTGACCGATCCAGTAGAAATTCGACTGATCGGTCAAGGTGATCGATCGAGGTGATTGGTCAAAGTGATCGGTCAAATTCAACCGGTCGAGGTCGAAATGATCAGTCAAAAAACATAGTTTTTTGACCGATCCAGTAGAAATTCGACCAATCGGTCAAGGTGATCGGTCGAGGTGAAGTTTTCATCGATCTGGTATGATCGACCGATCGGTCAATTTTGACCGATCAGAGGTTCAGAGTTGAGTAGCCGCTGGTTTTGATAGCTAAGCTGGGAATGAGTCTAGCAAGTCGATTGGTCTTCTTAACAGGGTGATCAAGTGCTGGTAATCGATCGGGTGCAGGCCGCCGATGGAAGGGGAGGGTATGAACACCTTCGTGTCCGTTATGGCACCGAAGGGAGAAGTTGAGGATGGCATGGCATGTGCGATCAGGTAGAGATCAGGTTGAGGGAGGGAGGAGGATTGATTGTAGCTACAGATGACCCATTGAGAGAAGAAGGTTGATTGATCGGTGAATGATTATAGAAGTAGTTCGTCGAGTTGTCGATCTCCGATCTGCTGCTCGCCGCTCGGGTGCCGTTCATGTTGAGGGCGAAGGGCTGCTGTCGGAGAGAAGCCGATTGGGTAGGTGTTGCCGATTGAAGCCGAGGGAGGCGTAGAGGGGGCCGCTGCCGGATTAGTTACCTGCAACGGCTCGGAGGGAAGGAGACGCTGCTACTGGCCCCAATCGAGTGGGTGTGGTCGTGCCGATCGGGTGATTTTGTCCGATCGAACAAAATCGACCGATCGGACAAATTCGACCGATCGAATCTGAGCTGATCGGCTGGAAATACACGTCTGGCTCCAGATCCAGTGGATGTTTGGCCGATCAGGTGGAGGACGAAGGGGAAAAAGGGGATCGAGGTTGCTGATCGGTAGAATGTACACTAAATCGGGCAAAAACACCTCCAATCAACCGATCCTTCGAATTCTGACCGGTTGCCAGCGACCGATCGGTCGTGGGCAACCGATCAGTGTTCTTGAGTCGAGGCTCGGGGGTCGGTGTTGCGAGGGGAGGAGCTGCTTGCTGATGTATGGAAGAGGAGATTGGCGATTTGTGGCCGTCGGTTGCCGCTCGGTGTAGAGATCATCGATCGGTTGCCATTTGCCGATTGGATGCCGGGGAGTTGTGGCCGATCGGGGATGAGATCGGGAGGGGCGGAGCTTCATCGCTTCGTGGTCGTCGGTGGGAGAGAAGGAGAGCTCTGGGTACGGCTGTCACGGGCTTCAACTGCTGCCGCTGCCTCACTTTTGTGAATGAAGTGAGTCACGGGCTTCAACTGTGGCCGTTGATTTACACCTTTGATGCTTGGTGAAGACTCGGTGGTACTTTCCCATTTGGTTGGTTAGTAACTCTCTCTTTGATTGCAGTTTGTATTGGGCATCACTTGAGAGTGGGTGACATGTGGTCCATGTGGATGGATGCCATTTGTGCTTTGGTTGACTCAATGCCCTCCAATCCGTAGATTTGAAAGAAGCAATGCTACTCATACATTTTTTTCAATTTAAATAGTATCCTTCTCCTTGATTGCAATCTAGTCCTTGGGTGACTGAATGTATTGATTCTTTCATATGTCGAGTATTTGGGCCAAGGCGTCTTGTAGGAAAGTGCGAGTCATGGCTGTTGATGCTGCACTCGACAAGTGTCGAGACACTTTTTGATATGTCGCTGGCTGACCCTTTGCAAATTGTATTGAGTCTTGGCCAATCAGTTGAGACAACCAGTTACTATCTAAAGGTTGACGGTAGTCGGAAGATCGACCACCGACCGACCGTTTGCAGCACTGAACGTCATGTTGCGATCATAAGCCCTCTCACAGTAGTTGGTGCTTGCTAACTTAGGAAAGCAATTGAATGTCTGGGTGTTCTGAATAGAATTTGAATGTCTTGCTACTGAATAGTGTTGAAGCCATGAGCGAAGACTTCGATTGAATGCCGAGACTCAGGTCTCGGACTTTGCTGCCAAATACTAGGACTAAGTATGTACTTTGTTCGAATGCTGCGGTTCATGCCTCGGACTTTGCCCGCGAATGTCAAAGTTGTCTCCTTGATTCTGAGACGATGTCTTGGGATTTGGAGGGTGCCGAGGTGGTGAAGCCTGCCTCGGATTGTCTTCGAACGTCAAGGTTGTCTCCTTAGGCTTGTTTGAATGATGAAGGTTAGAATTCGAAGTATTTAGCGTAGTGCCTTTGTATCGGCTGGACTTAGGCGAAGCGCCATTTCAGTCGAACCTACGTCTCAGGCATGTAGCTTTGTACTGTTGCAGGCTAGTCGGTCGTGTCGCAACGCGATCCGATCTAACTGTGGTGAGGCACGGGCGCATGTGTCCTTACGTGACAACGGGAGCGTGTGCAACACCAATGATTCGGAGTACTCAGCGTAGTGCCTTTGTATCGGTCGACTTAGGCGAATGCCGTTTCAGTCGAACCTACGTCTCAGGCACGTAACTTTGTACTGTTGCAGGTTAGTCGGTCGTGTCGCAATGCAAACCGATCTAACTGTGGTGAGGCACGGACGCATGTGTCCTTACTTGACAACGGGAGCGTGTGCAACACCAATGATTCGGAGTACTCAGCGTAGTGCCTTTGTATCGGTCGACTTAGGCGAACGCCGTTTCAGTCGAACCTACGTCTCAGGCACGTAGCTTTGTACTGTTGCAGGTTAGTCGGTCATGTCGCAACGCGAACCGATCTAACTGTGGTGAGGCACGGACGCATGTGTCCTTACTTGACAACGGGAGCGTGTGCAACACCAATGATTCGGAGTACTCAGCGTAGTGCCTTTGTATCGGTCGACTTAGGCGAACGCCGTTTCAGTCGAACCTACGTCTTAGGCACGTAGCTTTGTACTGTTGCAGTTTGATCGACCTTGGAGCATTGGTTGGATAGAATTTGAAATGAAATTGGACGAGGCGGCGACCACCCTGAACTATGTCTTCGAGTGCCAAGACAGCGAGTGTGCCTCGGACTTTGCATTCGAGTGCCAAGGCTGTCTCCTTGGGCTTCGCCGAATGCCGAGGCAGCGAGTGCACCTCGGACTTTGCATTCGAGTGCCAAGGCTATCTCCTTGGGCTTCGCCGAATGCCGAGGCAGCGAGTGCACCTCGGACTTTGCATTCGAGTGCCAAGGCTGTCTCCTTGGGCTTCGCCGAATGCCGAGGCAGCGAGTGCGCCTCGGACTTTGCATTCGAGTGCCAAGGCTGTCTCCTTGGGCTTCGCCGAATGCCGAGGCAGCAAGTGCGCCTCGGACTTTGCGGATATGTAACACATACCTTTGCCTATCACCTCGTTGTAGTATTTAGGTGAGCCCTTTCGTTTCGAACATCACCCCCAATGTAGGGATTGGAGGAGAGTCAGAATTAAAAGGCTTAGGATATCGATGGGAGATATCGACGATGGATTGTCTAGAAAGAGCGGGTTGTTGGATTGAAGTTGAGCCGCCGACTCATTGAGCGAGTCTCGGGTCGAAACTGATGTCGTTGTGAGTAACTTCCCTCTGGATGATCCTGATTCTTGATAGAGTCTTCGCCATCCAGTGAAAGCGGAGGAAGCAACCAGATCGCTCGTGTCCAATAGGTTGTCCGCTCAACCGAGGGAGCTGAGAAGTTTGACTTTGAAGATCAGTTGTCTGCTCAACCGATCCGATGTTGTCGTCGAGCGCACTGAGCTTTTCGAACGGATCCCACAGACGGCACCAAACTGTGGGGGAAAATCTTCGTGCCGACCCGAAGACTTCGCCGCACTAGTCAATTGAGGTTCGAGTCGAAGATCGTTGTTCGATCTGTTGATTGGAGTTGCCATTCTCAATACACAAACAGAGAGAGATGCAATCAGAGAGTTGACAGGAGATGTGATCTCGGAGTTCAGCCGAAGCCTACGTCTCCGTGCTATAGGGAGCAACCCGAATCCACTATCACTTAGATCAAAGTGACCTCGACAGGCCGAGTGTCACTAAAGTGTTTTCGATCTCTTCAGAGACAAGAAGAAGATCGAGGGGAGTTGAGAGAGTGGAATGCTGGAATCCAGAGCTCTGGTTTCTGAAAATCAGATCTCAGAACTGGAAAATCGGATCCTCTACATTTAAGGGGTCTGCTATTTATAGAAAATTTTTGAAGTAGATGGCGGTTTCTGGTTGCTTCTGGAAGAAACTCCAGGCAGGGCTGGTGGGTCCCGTGGCTGTCTCCTGAGGATTCCACAGGCAGGGTCGGTGGGTCCCGCTGTAGTCTTCGGAGGCCCACCAGGCAGGGCCGGTGGGTCCCGCTGTTGTCTTCGGGGGCCCACCAGGCAAGGCCGGTGGGTCCCGCTGTTGTCTTCGAGGGCCCACCAGGCAGGGCCGGTGGGTCCCGCTGTAGTCTTCGGGGGCCCACCAGGCAGGGCCGGTGGGTCCCGCTGTAGTCTTCGGGGGCCCACCAGGCAGGGCCGGTGGGTCCCGCTGTAGTCTTCGGGGGCCCACCAGGCAGGGCCGGTGGGTCCCGCTGTTGTCTTCGGGGGCCCACCAGGCAGGGCCGGTGGGTCCCGCTGTTTGCAGACTTCTTGCCAAAATTTGCACGCACATAAGCAATCACATCAAGTTTGATACCTCTTTCAATCATCTCGACAAACAATTCGCGGGCTTCTCGCAAGCGGTTGACCTTGCAATATCCATTCATTAGTGTAGTGTACAAAATGACATCAGGTGAAAACCCTCGCTTAACCAAATCCTCAAACCAAACCCTGGCACTCCCCACATCTCCCACTCGACAATAGGATGCAATAAGTTTGTTATAGCAAAGCACATCAGGAGCAACACACATCTTCAGCATCGTCTTAAACACCATGGAAGCTCTCTTGACATCCCCCTCATTACAAAGCTCGGTAATAAGCTTTGATCGAGCAATCTCATCCACGAGATCACCCTGCTTAGACGACCTGACAAAAAGTGTATAAGCTTCTTTTTTACAACCTGATTCCAAAAGGCTACGAACCATTACACTCATTAGAACAGCACATTGAGCAATACCCTTCTCTTCTAAAAATTTAAACAGTATTTGTGCCTCCTTTAGGTTGCCTCCTTTACAGAGACTCACAATGGCAATGCTATAAGTGACAGCGTTAGGCTCCAAACCTCTGTCTAACATATAATCTAGGAGCTTGAACGCTTCATTCACGAAACCATTCCTACAAAATCCACTTCCAATTATATTGTAGTTTACAATATCGGGCTCCACATTGACCTCGACAGAAAGCCTTTATCAGAATGGTGAAGGTGTAAGCATCCGGGCTCATTCCAAATCCCTTGATCCGATCGAACACCGCCATCGCCACCTCCAAATCACCGAATTGGGCCACAAAGTTAATCAGGAAGTTGCAAGACCTAACCGACGGGGTGCATCCAAGCCTACCAAGCTGGAAAAAAGGCGCTGGCCGCCTCCGCGGCCTTCTTCAATAGGGCATATTCCTTGATAAGTGCATCGAAGGCGACGACCAATGTTCGCGAGCGGTTCGATCCCCGCGACAGGGCGTCGAATAGGGATGAAACATCGACGCCCGTCTCTCCGTTTGACGAGATGAGGCCGGAGAAAAGAGAGACCAGCTTCGGATTGTGAAAACTAGAGCACAGGATCCGGACGATCGCTGAGTAGGTGGAGAGGTCATGGCGGAAGCCGAGGGTCTGGGTGTCCTTGAAGAAGGCGAGGGCAATGTCGAGCTTCCGTTTGAGGGTAAGCAATGTCTGCTCGACCCTCAGAGGGGTCAATCGGATCAGATTTACGGACAAGGGGTCGGGTATCGGGGCGGGATTCTCTTCTAGGATCAAGGCATCGGATGCTAGAGAAGCAAAGGTTGGATTTTTAGGATCGGTTGGTGGTTTTCGTCTCAGAAAGAAGGTGATCGCTCGAAACCCGCAAGGGCATTTGAGGAGAACCTCGGATTTCTGATATTGGAGCATTAGAGGGAGGGGGGAGAGGGAGAGAGAGAGACAAAGAGTGCGGGACGCAGAGGCCACACGAGGTGCGGAGTCCGGAGGATGGCGAGGTGCAACACAGAAAGCAGAGAGAGAGAGAGAGTTGCAGGGCTCTCCGTCACCGCTGATCGGGGGAGATAGAGTTTTCCTTTTCCTAGCCGCACGGGAAAATTTTCAGCACATCCTGCGTACGCTATAATTTTCAACACATCATGCGTACGCTACAACCGTTGCCCAAGCCTATCAGCACGCTCTAAGTGCGGGCCATGTGCTGGGTCATGCTACCCCATGTCTCTTGAATTGAAGTAGATCCTGCGGTTGTAGCGTACGCAGGATGTGCTGAAATTTTTTTTAGCGACACAAAGTGTTCAGCATCAAGATACTTTAAAATTTCTCTAAAACCCTAACCGCTAATCAACACCCTCAAACCCTCTCTCTCTCTCTCTCTCTCTCTCTCCACACCATGAAAGAGGCATCACGGTAGTCGACGAGAAGTGCACTATCCAGAGCAGGAGCAAAAGCATAAGACGGGGGGAGAATATCCCAAGTGCTTAATCGATCTCTTCATCGACTATGGAGATCAGAGTATCCTCTAGAAGAGTTACGGACAGGGGGTCGAAAATCGGTGCGGGATTCTCTTCTAGGATCTAGGCATCGAATGCTAGAGAAGCAAAGGTTGGATTTTTAGGATCGGTTGGTGGTTTTAGCCTCAGAAAGAAGATGATCGCTCGAAACCAGCAAGGGCATTTGTGGAGAACTTCGGATTTCTGGTATTGGAGCATTAGAGGGAGGGGGGGAGAGGGAGAGGGAGAGAGAGAGAGAGAAAAAGAGAGCGGGACGAAGGGACCACACGAGGTGCGGAGTCCGGAGGACGGCGAGGTACAACACAGAAAGCAGAGAGAGAGAGTTGCAGGGCTCGCTGTAACCGCTGATCGGGGGAGATAGAGTTTTCCTTTTCCTAGCCGCACGGAAAAATTTTCAGCACATCCTGCGTACGCTACAATTTTCAACACATCCTGCGTACGCTACAACCGTTGCCCAAGCTTATTAGCACGCTCTAAGTGCGGGGCATGTGCTGGGTCATGCTACCCCATGCCTCTTGAATTGAAGTGGAGCCTGCGATTGTAGCGTACGCAGGATGTGTGAAAAATCTTTCTAGCGACACACAGTGTTCAACATTAAGATACTTTAAAATTTCTCTAAAACCCTAACCTCCAATCAACACCCTCAACCCCCCCCCCCCCCCCCCCCCCCCCTCTCACTCTCTCTGCTTGACCCACAGAGGGGTCAATCGGAGCAGATTTACAGACAGGGGGTCAGGAATCGGGGCGGGATTCTCTTCTAGGATCAAGGCATCGGATGCTAGAGAAGCAAAGGTTGGATTTTTAGGATCGGTTGATGGTTTTCGCCTAAGAAAGAAGGTGATCGCTCGAAACCCGCATGGGCATTTGAGGAGAACTTCGGATTTCTGGTATTGGGGCATTAGAGGGAGGGGGGGAGAGGGAGAGGGGGAGGGAGAGAGGGAGCGGGACGAAGAGGCCACACGAGGTGCGGAGTCCGGAGGACGGCGAGGTGCATCACAGAAAGCAGAGAGAGAGAGTTGTAGGGCTCGCCGTCACCGCTGATCGGGGGAGATAGAGTTTTCCTTTTCCTAGCCGCACGGGAAAATTTTCAGCACATTCTGCGTACGCTACAATTTTCAACACATCCTGCGTACGCTACAACTGTTGCCCAAGCCTATCAGCACGCTCTAAGTGCAGGGCATGTGCTGGGTTATGCTACCCCATGTCTCTTGAATTGAAGTGGAGCCTACGGTTGTAGTGTACGCAGGATGTTCTGAAAATTTTCCTAGCGACACACAGTTTTCAGCATCAAGATACTTTAAAATTTCTCTAAAACCCTAACCTCCAATCAACACCCTCAAACCCCCCCCCCCCTCTCTCTCTCTCTCTCTCTCTCTCTCTCTCTCTCTCTCTCTGCTCGACCCTCAGAGGGGTCAATCGGAGCAGATTTACGGACAGGGGGTCGGGAATCGGGGCGGGATTCTCTTCTAGGATCAAGGCATCGGATGCTAGAGAAGCAAAGGTTGGATTTTTAGGATTGGTTGGTGGTTTTCGCCTCAGAAAGAAGGTGATCGCTCGAAATCCGCAAGGGCATTTGAGGAGAACTTCGGATTTCTGGTATTGGAGCATTAGATGGAGGGGGGGAGAGGGAGAGGGAGAGAGAGAGAGAGAGAAAGAGAGTGGGACGAAGAGGCCACACAAGGTGTGGAGTCCGGAGGACGGCGATGTGCATCACAGAAAGCAGAGAGAGAGAGTTGTAGGGCTCGCCGTCACTACTGATTGGGGAAGATAGAGTTTTCCTTTTCCTAGCCGCACGGGAAAATTTTCAGCACATCCTGCGTACGCTACAATTTTCAACACATCCTCCGTACGCTAGAACCGTTGCCCAAGCCTATCAGCACGCTCTAAGTGCGGGGCATGTGCTGGGTCTTGCTACCCAATGTCTTTTGAATTGAAGTGGAACCTGCGGTTGTAGCGTACACAGGATGTGCTGAAAATTTTCCTAGCGACACACAGTGTTCAGCATCAAGATACTTTAAAATTTCTCAAAAACCCTAACCACCAATCAACACCCTCAAACCCCCCCCTCTCTTTCTCTCTGCTCGACCCTCAGAGGGGTCAATCGAAGCAGATTTACGGACAGGGGGTCGGGAATCAGGGCAGGATTCTCTTCTAGGATCAAGACATCGGATGCTAGAGAAGCAAAGGTTGGATTTTTAGGATCGGTTGGTGGTTTTCGCCTCAGAAAGAAGGTGATCGCTCGAAACCCGCAAGGGCATTTGAGGAGAACTTCGGATTTCTGGTATTGGAGCATTAGAGGGAGGGGGGAGAGGGAGAGGGAGAGGGAGAGGGAGAGGGAGAGAGAGAGAAAGAGCGGGACGAAGAGGCCACACGAGGTGCGGAGTCCGGAGGACGGCGAGGTGCAGCACAGAAAGCAGAGAGAGAGAGAGTTGCAGAACTCGCCGTCACCGCTAATCCGGGGAGATAGAGTTTTCCTTTTCCTACCCGCACGAGAAAATTTTCCGCACATCCTGCGTATTCTACAATTTTCAACATATCCTGCGTACACTACAACCGTTGCCCAAGCCTATCAGCACGCTCTAAATGCGGGGCATGTGCTGGGTCATGCTACCCCATGTCTATTGAATTGAAGTGGAGCCTGCGGTTGTAGCGTACGCAGGATGTGCTGAAAATTTTCCTAGTGACACACAGTGTTCAGCATCAAGATACTTTAAAATTTCTCTAAAACCCTAACCTCCAATCAACACCCTCATACCCCCCCTCTCTCTCTCTCATTGCTCGACCCTCAGAGGGGTCAATCGGAGCAGATTTACGGACAGGGGGTCGGGAATCGGGGCGGGATTCTCTTCTAGGATCAAGGCATCGGATGCTAGAGAAGCAAAGGTTAGATTTTTAGGATCGTTCGGTGGTTATCCCCTAAGAAAAAAGGTGATCGCTCGAAACCCGCAAGGGCATTTGAGGAGAACTTCGGATTTCTGGTATTGAAACATTAGAGGGAGGGGGGGAGAGGGAGAGGGAGAGGGAGAGAGAGAGAGAGCGGGACGAAGAGGCCACACGTGGTACGGAGTCCGGAGGACGGCGAGGTGCAGCACATAAAGCAGAGAGAGAGATATAGAGAGTTGCAGGGCTTGCCGTCACCGCTGATCGAGGGAGATAGAGTTTTCCTTTTCCTAACCGCACGGAAAAATTTTCAGCACATCCTGCGTACGCTACAATTTTCAACACATCCTGCGTACGCTACAACCGTTGCCCAAGCCTATCAGCACGCTCTAAGTGCGGGGCATGTGCTGGGTCATGTTACCCCATGTCTCTTGAATTGAAGTGGAGCCTGCGGTTGTAGCGTACGCAGGATGTGCTGAAAATTTTCTTAACGACACACAGTGTTCAGCATCATGATACATTAAAATTTCTCTAAAACCCTAACCTCCAATCAACACCCTCAACCCCCCCCCCCCCTCTCTCTCTCTTTCTCTCTCTGCTCGACCCTCAGAGGGGTCAATCGGAGCAGAGTTACGGACAGGGGGTCAGGAATCTAGGCGGGATTCTCTTTTAGGATCAAGGCATCGGATGCTAGAGAAGCAAATGTTGAATTTTTAGGATCGATTGGTGGTTATCGCCTCAGTAAGAAGGTGATCGCTCGAAACCCGCAAGGGCATTTGAGAACTTCGGATTTCTGGTATTGGAGCATTAGAGGGAGGGGGGAGAGGGAGAGGGAGAAGGGGAGGGAGAGAGAGAGAGAGAAAGAGAGGGGGACGAAGAGGCCACACGAGGTGCGGAGTTCGAAGGACGGCGAGGTGCAGCACAGAAATAAGAGAGAGAGAGTTGCAGGGCTCGCCGTCACCGCTGATCGGGGGAGATGGAGTTTTTCTTTTCCTAGCCGCACGGAAAAATTCTCAGCACATCTTGCGTACGCTACAATTTTCAACACATCCTGCGTATGCTACAACCGTTGCCCAAGCCTAGCAACACGCTCTAAGTGTGGGGCATGTGCTGGGTCATGCTACCCCATGTCTCTTGAATTGAAGTGGAGCTTGCGGTTGTAGCGTACGCAGGATGTGCTGAAAATTTTTCTATTGACACACAGTGTTCAGCATCAAGATACATTAAAATTTCTCTAAAACCCTAACCTCCAATCAACACCCTCAAACCCCCCCTCCCTCTCTCTCTCTCTGCTCGACCCTCAGAGGGGTCAATCGGAGCAGATTTACGGACACGGGGTCGGGAATCGGGGCGGGATTCTCTTCTAGGATCAAGGCATCAGATGCTAGAGAAGCAAAGGTTGGATTTTTAGGATCGGTTGGTGGTTTTCGCCTCAGAAAGAAGGTGATCGCTCGAAACCCGCAAGGGCATATGAGGAGAACTTCGGATTTCTGGTATTGGAGCATTAGAGGCTCTAACTGCGGGGCATGTGCTGGGTCATGCTGCCCCATGTCTCTTTAATTGAAGTGGAGCCTGCGGTTGTAGCGTACACAGGATGTGCTGAAAATTTTCCTAGCGACACACGGTGTTCTGCATCAAGATACTTTAAAATTTCTCTAAAACCCTAACCTCCAATCAACACCCTAAACCCCCCCCCCTCTCTCTCTCTCCACACCATGAAAGAGGCATCACGGGAGTCGACGAGAAGTGCACTATCCAGAGCAGGAGCAAAAGCATAAGACGGGGGGAGAATATCCCAAGTGCTTAATCGATCTCTTCATCGACTATGGAGATCAGAGTATCCTCTAGAAGAGTTATAGACACACGGTGTATAAGCCGGGTCTCCATAGTCGTAAACTCGGAACAGAGGGCAGCCAGGGAACTGTTGAAGGTGAGTCGTCGGAAGGTAGCTGTGGAATGTTGGCGAACGAGGGCGACCACATGGCGTAGGGATGCATGCTAGGAGTCACTTACCAGACTGAAAAAGTTCCGGATCGAGTGATCACCCTGACATGCAAACTGAGCGTTATATAAAAACTGGTAGTAGCGGGTCCTGCCCCGCTGAATGAAGTGTGTGTGTGTGGGGGGGGGGGGGGGGGGTACTACTATTGGCCTAGGGTGAGGCAGAGACTGGCGTCGGGCACGGGGTGAGATGGTGGTTTGCTCATTGGGCATTGGGTGAGGCAGACTCCAAGGTGGATTGGTTGGGAGGAGGAGACCAGGGAAGAGGGAGCTTGCGTCGGGCACAGGGGCTACAGATGCGTAGGAGACCAGCGGGGGGCTGGCTTTGAGCATGGGGGAAGGCAGAGGTCAAGGTATGCGATCAAGCAAGGAGATTGTGATGGGGTGGAGGTCGGCTAGACGAAGGTAGGAGGAGATTGGGGAGAGTGGGGAGATGAGCCACTGAACTCGGGCCCACCACCGACCACGCTTCTGCTGCTCCCCGCGAACATGGGGACCAACAATATGTTGATCATCCTCACAAAAACTCAGCAATTTCTAAAACTCAAATCCAACGATTAGGATGATGGGTCAAAGTATGGGTCAAAAAATGGTGGGTCATTCGATCCTGACCCTCCTAAAGGTTTTTTTTATTATTATTTTTTTCGATGATGATCACCTCCCCTTTGATATCTCACACAAATTTTTTTAGCTCATTCTAAGACCTCTGGGTCTATCAAACGTACACCTCTCATCGACGTCGGTGGCAGCTCCGGCGTGTGGTTACATATCATGCGGCAAATTCCCGATGTCAAGGTCAACGTCAACTTTGACCTACCGGAGGTTGTCGTCGGGGCGCCAATGTTCCTAGGAGAGTCTCGATCCGATCAACGCATCATAATGGGCCTCCATCAGGATCCTCCTAACGCAGTCATCCAGCTCATCAACGCTAGCTCAGCCCACCTAAAAGCCCTTAAACTTCCTGGTGATGGAGTAGGGGTGTAACTCAAATTTTATAATAGTTGGGGATTTAACACAAATAAAGGGATAAGCTTGGGGTGTAACACAAAATTACTCTAAAATTTTCTAGAGATTTATTTTTTGGTAAAGAAAACTAGTTTATATTAAGGGCTTTTTTTCAAAATATTATTAAAAAATAAAATATTGAACGAAAGAGCGATTGACCAAAACTATTTACCAACGTAACGCTCTGACAGCCACGTGGCATGTCAGCGCTGTAAAGTGAGCGGAAGAATTTTTTTTTTTTTCGTTTGAAGTAGAACCCGGTATTTGGATTACCGGATTTAAAACCGGTAATCTGGATACCGAGTTTAACTGAAGCCTGTTGTATAAAGTTTCCATACTTAGCCGTTTTCTCTCTGGATTTTGGGTAAACCCACTATCCATAATACCGGTTTTAAACCCAGTATTTCAAATAGCGGGTTCAACTTGAAACAGAAAAAAAAAACCTTGTATTCGCTTTACGACGCTGACGTGCCACGTGGCTTTCAGAGCGCTAGGTTGGTAAATAGTTTTGGTCAGCCGCTGTTTCGTTAAATATTTTATTTTTTAATAATATTTTGAAAAAAACCCTTATATTAATTTGGAAAACCAACAAGAAGATACATCACATTTTGCAACATGAACAATGTCAAAAGGAAAATCTGAACACCAAAATGATGATAGGTAGGCTTCCTTAGCCTTCGTAGCTAGAGCGTCTGTCACCTGGTTTGCTTCCCGATAAGTGTGGGTCACCCGAACAGAATGGAGAAGAGCCAAGCTACGACAGATGTCTTTGATCAGAAAATATTCCCACTCGCCTCTATTGATCCAGTCAATCACCGTCTTGGAGTCCCCTTCCATCTAGATGTGTTGGTCCACTACCAAGTTCCCCAAGGCTTGTGTTGCTTCCCACAGAGCCCTAGTCTCAGCATCAATAACAGAAATCGTCTTCAATGGGATAGCACCCGCCTTGATAATGTGACCCGCATGGTCGCGAATAATATATCTCGCTCCCCGTTATTTGGATTATCAGTCCAGCGCTCCGTTGAAATTTATCTTTAGCTCTCCGGGGAATCGGGACCACCCACTTGATGTAAATCGATCGAGGTTACCTCACCTACAAAAGTGAAACATCCAGATTAGTAGTCATAAATTTGGAAGGTCGTGCTCGGCAGATCCGAGTAATTGTGGCTGGAGTACTAGAATATCCCTCAAACAACTCCCGATTCTTATCTATCCAAATACTCCAAACTACACCTACAAGCAACCCAGATATGGCTTTAGACTCTTTACCCGAAGAGTTAGCCACCTTGATACTAGTCGCCCATTGATCGATAGACTTCGGGGTTTGGACATGAAAGTCCAGATGGAGCCAGACATTTTTAGCCTTGGGGCATCCGAACAAGAAGTGATCCGTGTCTTTTCTTGCACCCGCACACCGGGTACAAAGAGGGTCGAGGGAAATCCCTCTTTTGATGAGAAGACTCTTGGTCGGAATTCTTCTATGCAGAAGCTTCCAACCAAAGGCAAGAGCCCTAAACGGAGCATGTCATTTCCAAAGAAACTACCAGACATTGGAGTAGGGAATCCCAACGTTATTATCCTCATTGGTATTCTGAGGAGGATTAGTCATAACATCCTTCCTCGTAAGGAGCCAATATGACATTTTAGTGCTATACTTGACCGCTAGATTTGGCCCCCATTTAACATTGTTATCATCAATGGTAGAAAACAGAATTGGGGTAGTAAATATCCGCATAGCTAATTCTCTATCAAATAACGCCAAAATCCGAGGCTGACACCAGGTGCTGCCCGACATTAAATCCGACACATCCGTGAATGCAGAGCCACATTCCTAATCAACAAGCGAGGTGGAGCGTGCCAGTGGCATCGGGTCTGATGCACCCGCTGCGTGCGTGCGATGCATGCAGCGGTGCATCAGATGGCTGCGGTGCGACACCGCACGCCGCATCCTAACACGCCCCTATATATATATATATATATATATATATATATATATATATATATATATATATATATATATATATATATATATATATATATATATATATATATATATATATATATATATATATATATATATATATATATATGACTTTGTATGCCCATTCAAAGAAGGCTTAAATGTATGCTCCTCTATTAACATACACAGAGGTTTCCGAATTTACTATTTTTTTGTAGATGTGATATCTATTATGTTAAGATAATCATCCTCACAAAAAACTAGCAACTTCTGAAACCTCTAAGCATTTCAAATATGCTTATCAAATTAATGGTTGAAATGGATGGCTGATAAAGCTTCTAACATTTTGATGGACCTAGATGTTTTTGAATTTGTTGATTTTTGGTTGATATGCTATCTATAGCAATATGATCACACTCACCAAAAATCAGCAAATTATGAAACCTCTAGGTGTATCAAAATGATAGAAGTTGTATCGTCTGTCTACAAGGTTCTAAAAAGCGCTAGGCGCTAGTCGGGCGGCGGGGGGGGGCGCCTAGGCGTTTTGCCTTTTTTAATTATTATTTTGATATTATATAATATATATATATATATGTATATATATATTTAAAAATTAATATAAGTTCAAGATTATCCCAAACCATTATTTTAAAGAATAAGTATATAACCATAATTCAAGATTCAGTGATTAATAAGAACAAAAGCAAACATGGTCCGCCTGGCCAGCCTCAGTCCGCCTGGCCTGCCTAGCCTGCCTAGCCAACCTCAGCCCGCTTGGTCCGCCTGGCCAGCCTGATCCCACCTGAGCCCGCCTAGGTGGCCACCTTGCGCTGCCTAGACCGCCTTGCCCCGCCTGGGAGTTTGGCTGCTTTTCTAGAGCGCCTAGGGCCTAGGCGAGGCGGTGGGGGGCCGCCTAGCGCCTAGGCGGCTGCTTTTTAGAACACTGTATATCTATTTCCACCGTTAAATTGATGAGCTAATTTGAATTTGTTAGAGGTTTCAGAAGTTGCTGATTTTTTGTGAGGATGATCATCTTAATATAGATATCACTTCTACAAAAAATTAACAAATTTGGAAACCTCTATATATGTTAATAAAGGAGCATACATTGAAGCCTTCGTTGCATGGGCATACAAAGTCCTGCTCCTCTCTCTCTCTCTCTCTCTTTATATATATATATATATATATATATATATATATATATATATAGGGGCATGCTATAATGCGGTACGTGCGACACTGCACTGCAGCCATCTGATGCACGTGCTACGTGCATCGCATGCACGCAGCGATGCATCAGACGGCTGCGGTGCGGTGCCGCACTTACCACATGCCGCATTATAGCATCTCTCTCTCTCTCTCTCTCTCTCTCTCTCTCTCTATATATATATATATATATATATATATATATATATATATATATATATATATATATATATATATATATATATATATATATATATATATATATATATATATATATATATATATATATATATATATATATATATATATATATATATGGCATTAAACTCACTTTCGTCAAAGCTGGATTAAACACATAAAAGAATCAATCACAACGCCCCATTTTATGAACAAAAATGGACAATAAATGGCTACAGGGCTTCCAACTACTCTCTATAGTAAACTTTAATGAACTAGAGATGACTGGGTTTCAATGAATGATCAAAAGGAACGATTTCGGTGAAGGTGTCAATGTAGATTCACAACGGATGGATGCTATGATGATTAAGAAGGATGAAATAAAAGGTGGCAAGGGGGGTCAAAACCACCCCGGGTGGAAGTAGACATCGCTGAATCCTATCATAGAGCAAGGCCGACACCATAGTATGCTAGATCATTTGGTTCACAAACCAGGTACCATTTCTAGATGGGATTGAAGAAAGAAGGCATATGTTGCCGTCTTCTCTAGGTTCTCTCTCTCTCTCTCTCTCTCTAAAAAAAAGATCTGCATTTTTTTAATCTTCTCTTCCTTTTGTAGGTATAGGGCATCGAATCAGGTGGAGATCAAAAGCATCAAGCAATCAAGGAAGGGGATAGAGAGAAAGAAAAGGAAAGTGAGAGATGGATGGGTCTGTGGGACCGTGATCATGTCTTCGCAGGGATTTGCACAGATCGAGGGGGAGGGTCATTGGGTTTCATGAAAAAGGAGGAGAGAGAGGCAGTGATTGGAATATGAGGACTTTTGGACCCCCTTTTGAAGCCCAATAAGGCCACTAATATGCCCATTCAGCCTCCTTGGTGCCGTCATATTGATTTTAATATCGACTGTCGGTTGCTCGTGCTATACTTGTTAGCCTATTTTTTCATTATTGATCAAATAAACACATATGGGCTAGCTCGAATCGTGCCGCAAGCTCCCTAATGCAGATAAGACATCCCTCATGCCCAATGCCACAGTCGCTAGCCATGCGCAGGCCGCAGATCGCTACTGTCAACCCATCATCGTCGTCTCCTTCCTCTTCCCTCCTCTTTCTTCCTCCCTCCTTTTTCCTCCTCTTCGAACTCCTCCTTTTCCTCCTCCCCTTCTTATGCCTCCTCGTCTTTCCCTCCTCCCCTGGCAATAATGACACTCAACAATTGCATTCGGCGGCCATGGATGATGCATTCTATCTCCATGGCCTAACGCACAAAAGGTGCATTCGGCCAGCGGGATGCCTTTTGTTTCAGCATGTTTCGATTGTTAGATCTCCATCCGACGGCTCCTATTTGGAGGGATTGATCTATGGTATAAATAGGCATTTGGGGCTCTTTGAGAGATCTCTCTCCCATTAAAAATTTTAGATTTTGGACTTTTGGAGAACAAGGGTTTTGAGATCTTGAGAGGGCTTTTGGCTTTCTCTTTGCTTTTCTCTCAACAATTTCCCCTTTGATGATTCCGGAGGCTTGATCCCTCTCTTGGGAGTGGATTTCTTCAAGGATTCCTTGATTTGATTTCTTCGATGCTTTGAGGATTTCTCACAGAGCGGAGCTTTGTGTTTTTGCAGATCTTTTGCAGGTAAAGACCTTTCCTCTCTCTTTGCTTTAATCTTTTTCTTGCCACAACCCCTAAAATCCCTTCATGGGTTCCTTTGTGCAAAGCAAAGAATCTTTCTTGCGAAACGAATGAGTGACTTGGTGAGGTTCGTGTGAAGCGACCCACAAGAGCGAATAATACCTCTTACTCTTAGTAGGTATTCGGGGGAACCGATCTAAATTCTTGAGGCCCATCGTATAGGCTTAGACTGGTAATTAAATCCATTACATAGTGATAGGCCCACAATGGGGTGCGATTCACTCTTGGGTGCGTTCTATCCTTTGCGAAGGCTAACGTTTTTACAGGTGTCTCCGCTCGTGAAGGGGGAGTCCGCGCGGCATCACATGTAAGCATCCAGGCCGTTCGTGTTCGGATCGAGCAAAAGGCTGCCAAGCAGAAGGCTTGTGAAGAGCTAAGAAGAAAGGTGATATTCGACGAGGTGTGGAGGCGAACTCCCAGGAGGGCTTGTGAGACCTTGTCTCCGCTTCGTAATTGTACCTTTTTGCCAGTAGTGGATTGTTCTAACCATCAGGCTCAGTCGGCGAGGTTTTTCTCATTCAAGGGTATCATCGTGAAAAAAATGTTGAGTGGTGTTTATTTATATGCTTGCATCATTAGGGCCCTATAAGGACATATAGAGACTTTTCAAGGACGAACATACCAAGCGTTTGAATCTTAGGAATGAAGTCGCAAAACTTTAGAAGGATTTAGATGAGTCTCGTCGTACCACCACTAGGTTGTCCACCACGCAGATTGCCTCAACAGTATGATCAACACAAGAAAGGAAACCGGTGACAGACGTGGTCTTGGGTTTGTCAACTCTTTTGTCACACCCACTTCATCTCAAACCAAGTTTGTCAAACAGACAGACCTAGTGAGTTCTAATCCCCCCAAGGAAGTGTCTAGGAAGAAGAAGAGTCGGAAACCTAGAAATAGTTCGAGCGTTGTTCTTGCTGCGCCTCCAACCAAGAACATTCCCCTATGCTATCATTGTAAGAGATCGGGTCATGTTTGGAGATGATGTTGGGATTATGAGAATAGACTAGAATACTTTGATGTGATGATTATGTGAATTCTGATCCTTCAAGCTCCAAGAGGAGAAGACAACGGAGGAAGAACAAGACGAAGAATGGTGGAACAATTTATGATGCATGCAGGGTTCTTGAAAAAACACAAGTACTGAATTTTAAGCAATTAGAGATGAATTTATGCACTATTTATTCAATTTCAGCAATGAATAAAGAGAGCTAACATTGTCCAAACATGCCCAAACAAGTTTGCTTGAACAAATATTAAGAACTAGCGTGTGAACAAGTAGTTTTCAGATTAATAAATAAATTTCCAGCAATGGTATGCTTAACAATATCTCAAACACAAAGAAATAGTATCATGAAAACATAGATCTAAGCGACATATAATCTAATGGATGAGATTCTTTAAAAGCCAACAGTGATGAAAGCCCAAAAAAAATTCAGCAATAGGTCAAGATAAAGGAATGATTATCACATGAAAAGATTGAGAGACGAATCGAACAGTGCCTCGGTCAATGTTGACAGCTAACAAGAACTCTGTTGTTGTAAATGAACGGGTGGAAGAGGAGGTGTTGTCCGGAATAGAGGGATGAAAAAGCCAAGATGAGTTGATCTTGAAGAATAAGGGATCTTCGCGTTGATCTTCCGCATAGTTGTAGATGAAGGCGTGACGGCGAGGAAAAAGCTTGCAGAAGGAAGAAGAAGACTAGAAGCGAGAGGATCTGTTGTATAACGTTACCGAACAAGCGAACTCACTTCTCCGATTGGGGTTTCAACTCATCACTCAACGATAATGGTTATTAGGGTTTCATGGAGGGCCTTTTATAGAGAATAAAAGGAAGGGAAGAGAAGGGCAGCCGTGCTTATGAAAGAGGGGAAAGGGAATCATGGCACGCATCCCGAGGGGAAGTCACGCGAGGGTGTATGGCTCGAGAAAGAGAGGAACAAGTGAGGGGTCCGTACAGTGGCTTTTAGGACTTCTTTGGCTCTTTTGAATCTCATCCGTTGGGATTACATCCCACTTAAGATCTTACGACTATTAATGAACTTATTAATGAATCAGTTAGGCATCTGTGGTTCAAACCAGATGCAAACATGGCTCGCACCCTACCCAAACCAGAAATTATAACATTAAAAACTTATGATTCACAAGTCTGATCTATAAAAAGTAAAAACCAAAGTTCTAGATTACCAAAGTGACTTTCTAATGATTCAGACGGATCTTCGATATGCCTCTTGGATCTCTGTGGGGAATCAAAATACGCCATCAGCTGTAACAAATTTGCACGTCAAAGCTCGTCTGCATCAATTTCCCAGCTACTTCTTGAACCGAGGAAGGAGATTGACCCAGTGAGCAATCCTAAGACAAAGTCTGGATGCCAAAGAAGGATGAGGTCTGCACTATGACAAAGACGTGTCTAAAAACCTTTCGATCGAACATGTGGTTCTTCGATAATGATTGCTCATGTCATATGACAGATAATATGTCCTATTTCACCTCAATGAGAGAAGACAAAGGTGGAACAATCACCTTTGGTGGTGGAAGCACCAGCCAGTTAGGTGTATGAAGCAACAGTGCTCTCGGTGTTCCACTTCTTCACAATGTTCTCTACGTTGAAGGACTTGTTGCCAACCTCATTAGTTTTAGTCATTTGTATGATAAAAATCATACAGTCAAGTTCACCAAGTGTATAGTGACTGATGCAGAGGGTAAATTGGCTATGATTGGAAAGAGGATTGTGGACAATTGCTATGCAATTGGAGAAGTATCCTCTGAGACCCGTTACACAACGAGAGAGGACATGGCTACAATTTGGCTCCTGAAACCCCTCGACAAAATGAGCTAGTAGAGAGGAAGAACTGGGTCCTCCATTAGATGGCTAGAACCTTCTTGCATGACAAAGATTTGGCCAAGCATTTTTGGGCCGAGGCTGTGAATACAACTTGTTATATCATCAACAGGGTTTACTTGAGACCAGTAACATCCGTGACTCCGTACAAGAGATGGTGTGGGAAGAGGCCGAATGTCGAGTACTTTCGAGCTTTTCGAAGTAAGTGCTACGTTCTGAGGGATCCTGAGCACCTTGGCAAATTTGATTCCCAAAGTAATGAGGGGACATTCTTGGGCTACTCCACCAACAATAGAGCTTTCAGAATCTACAACCTTCGTACGAAGCTATGGTTGAATCCTACAATGTCAAAATTGATGGCAAGTTCGTGAAATCAATCAAGGTAGATAAGCATAGTGTTGTATGCCCACTCATCACCTAGCTGGGGATAACTCTCCGGAGTCTCCTAAAGCATCCTCAGAGGGTGTACCAGAGGAAGAACCTCAACCTAGTCCGGCAAAAAACCCAACCTTGCAGGTCCAGAGAGACCATCCTACATCTCAGGTCATTGATCCATTTGAATCAGGTGTCCTTACTAGGAAACAAGTAAGCAACTTCGTGAGTTATTCTTGCTATGTCTCCAGCATTGAGCCCAAGAATGTGAAGGTAACGCTAAATGACATGAACTGGATTAACTCAATGCAGGAGTAGCTTAATCAGTTCAAGAAGCAAGATGTCTGGGATCTTGTCGTTAGGCCTAAAGGGATCAATGTCATTGGTACCAAATGGATTTATAAGAATAAATCAGATGAATTTGGCATCATCATCAAGAACAATGCACGAATACATCAAGTTGAGGGGATTGATTTCAATGAAACTTTTGCCCCCTAGCCCGACTTGAGTTGATTAGGATTCTTCTTACTATTTCTTGTCATCTCAGATTCAAGCTGCATCAAATGGATGTCATGAGTGCCTTCCTGAACGGTATGTTGCAAGAAGTTTACGTGGAGCAGGTGGTCTGTTTCTTTGAGCAGAAGTTTATTGCAACTGAGCACTAGGATCTTCCGCCGACTTCTCCCGGCGTATCCCTTCTTCAATTGCTTCACTTGCTGTCTAGCATTGAAAGTGAGAACAATGGTTTTAGTTGGTACTAGAGTGCATGTACCGTCGCGTTCCGTTCTACTACCATTGGTTTCCCCTTACCCAAGGGAACTTTCACCCCCATCCTCATGGTGAAAGCATGTACCTCTATATGCAAACGTAGATGTGGGAAGTTGGTGAACGCAATGCCTGCATGGATGCCACGGGGTTGTTCTATGTGAGGAACATGGAATGAACCCATTTCCGAGGGAATTCCAATTCGCAGGAAAAGAACACATCCAAAAGTGATTTACATACTCTTCTTGAAGACTTGAAGTTCATATTTTCTGCAAGGTTCTGACCCCCTATTTAATTTACAATCAGGAATTGATGTAAATATTCTCTCTTTGCAGGGAGCTAGTTAATCCATAGGAAATATGACTAAATACAATTCTCTTTTATATTTATAGTGATCAAAGTTAGCAAATATCTCAAAGTAGAACTCATTTTCAGTGTTTCATTTCACTAATCAAATATTCAATGTTCTGAATACGCTGAATACACAGCGCACTGATTTATATACATAGAATCATGGAAAGTTGATATCTACCTATTAAGTACTGCTCTGGCATGTGTTATAAATTTTTTTTTGGGCAAATTACAAAAACCACCCCTGAACTTTACACCTCATTTCATGTTGGTCCCTGAACTTTTTTTTAAACAAATTGACACCCGAACTATGCTTCATCTGCATTTAGCTCCCTCCATCGGTTTTCAAACCTTGAACTTAACTTTTATCACTAAAATACCCATATCAATTTCCAATAAAACAAATGGTTTTATCCCGAAATACCCTGAACTTATAACTTATACTTACTGGAACAGGGTATTTTCGGAATAAAAGTTAAGTTTAAGGGAAGAAAGCTGATGGAGGGGGCTAAATGAAGACAAAGTATAGTTCAGGGGTCAATTTGTTCAAAAATAAAGTTGAGGTTCGAGTTTGAGAGACGATGACTCATTCTACAAAGGAACTCTGTGCCACTTGTTCAGATTGCAGATAATGGTCGACACGCAAGTTTGATTTTCGTTCGAATTTTCTCGATTACTCTTGTTCTAACTTTCGATGATACCCTTGAAGGTGGAATCATTGAGCAACCAGGAAGAAGTTGAGCTGCGAGCAAAGATCGAAGCGCTGGGTTTGGAGGTGGCTAAGGTGCCAACCAAGCCAACCAAGGATCTCGATGAGGTATCACAGGATCCCATAGCTGTTGCTGCATTGCTCACAGCCTTTCTCTGCCCCCTCCCTGGTTTTGGTTACCGTTCCATTGCTTTGTAGCTGGAAATAGCTGCGGAGCTGGACAAGTTATCGGCCAAACTGGATGACGTGGACAGGATGATATCATCGACCATGGCGTCCGACCCGCAGGTTCGGTCCCTGCTGAGCAGCACCGCCGACGTGTGGATGCCGGTCATCGCTGCGACTGCCGATGAACGACGTGGATTCACTGGAACCAGTGGAGAAGGCAGTGGCGAGGAGCAACAGTGATTTGGATAATTTCCTGGACCCTTTTGCTGCAGTTTTTATTGCCTAATCAGTGACTTGGATCTTCCCATAGTCTTTCTTTGGAAATTCCTGTTTGATCAGAATTGTGAATCGTGAGCCGGCACATCGTTAACGGTGGTATCAACACAAAATCGATGCTAACTACGATAACCTTTTACTTCTTTTTTCTCTCCCTGAAGCCGGTGAGGGCTCTGTTTTCAATGTCTACCTAATCGCTCATTTCCAGGGCTTGGGGCGCCCCGTTTTTATCTCCCCTTTCTTCACCCGGATCTAGGTTTGTCGATCTCCTCTTGGCCTCCTCGGCCGCTGGCGGAGGCCGGGTCCTTGATCCGTGGAGTGTTAAGGGTGGGATCTGGCCTCACTTCTTCTCCCTTGTACATAGGGGCTCCTTCATGGCCGGCGATTTTGTTCTCGCCACGTCCGACGTGGCATATCTCTGCTCGTTCAAAGGCTTCCGATCGGCACGGGGGCGTGGTTTCTTGCCAGGTGAAGCGGGAGGATCGGGTCCCGACCCCCTCGTTGGCGTCGGAGGTTTTCTCTCACCGGCGGCAGGGGTCCTGGAGCTATGATGGCAGCGCATTTCGACGGCAGTCGGTGAGTGGCGGTGGATCCCTCTATGTTTTGGCCGTGTGCTGGAGCGGATGGTTTCTTGTTGGGATGGGATTTGTATTTTGGTTCCTCCCTTCTTGGCAGGGCTTGGTTTTGTCCGTAGTGTGGCGGTCTGTGTTTGCATGTGATACATTCGGATATCCGATTGTTACCTCCTCCTATGATGAACCAAAAAATGTGTACCTAATCATGAAAATGCTAATATTGAAGTTTAAATTTTTATTATATAAATAGAATTCTCACTTGCTGACACCAAGAATTTAATATCTACTTCTACCCCTAACTTAAATTAAATATAATAGGGGGATTTAGTGAAAACCCCTTTCTATGAGATGGTTTTGTTCTCCAGTCCAGACAAGATGTCCGTTTGAGCTCCAGCCTCTCCCAAACAGGCATATTTTACATCAATTCTTGTTGAATTCTTTAACTCCTTCAAATGATAAAAATTATCTTCCATTAGTTGCTATAATGATTTTATTCACAACATAACTGTTACTGCTACAGTGAAATCACTATAGTTGTTACAATAAAATCATGGTAAATAGATTAGCAATTTGAATGGGAGCATCAATTCGGTTGCTACAATGATTTCAATGTAGCTACAGTGAAACCACTTCCAACCCAATTGTTACTTTGCTACAGTGAAATCACTCTATAGCTACTACAGTGAAATTATTGTAGCAGTCACTATACATGCATTGTTATCGAATTGATACTCAAATGAATATTTTTTTTTAAAAAAAAATTACGGAGGGACTTAAGGCTAAACTTAGTTTAAGCAAGAGCTTACCGTAATACAGGTAAGTTAGAAGGACCTTAGACTAAAAAACCGTAATATAATATTATATAGAAAATTATAAAGGATATTTATGATGTTTTAGTTGTAGTTAATTTGGAGCTCCCAATTAAGAGTATCTCTAGCAGTTTATCTATTATAGCATACCAAAAGTATAAAGAAATTATCATTTTCTAGAATGGATAGCTATACTTGGAATCCAACTCTAGCAGCCTATCTGTTCTGGTTAGCCAAAAAAGAGGTAGGTAACCGGTGGAGCAACAGTTGGCAAGCTTCCCCCCTCTAGCCAATGGTCCAATAATAGCTAGCCACTTGAGTATTATCTACTTTAGCTATCCTAGTAGTAGTGAGGTCATTGTAGACCTTTTTTGATGTTTTTCCCTAGCCAAAGAAGCTTAGGGGAAGCAATGAAAAGCTTGCGGGGGATGCCCTAATCAACATTACTCGACCTTGCCGTTGTCCAACCCCCCCCCCTCTCTCTCTCTCTCTCTCTCTAACACATTAATTGACTTTGAGGACCTTTGTTTTGGTGGGAGATTTCAGCACATCCTGCGTATGCTACAATCGTTGTCCAGAGCCTATCAGCATGCTCGAAGTGCTGGGGCCACTGCCCCATGTGCCGGGGCCTACTACCCCATGTCTCTTGCATTGCAGTGGGTCCCGTGGTTGTAGCGTACGCAAGATGGCTGACTACATTTTCGTCCGATCCGGGAGTCGAAATCGTGACCAAAGAGCACGGGAGAGGAATGTCTTGCCAGTTGCGATTGGTTGGAGCCTACTTTTAGGACCCGAACTATCATCATTCATCTCGAAGAGACAGACTTCGTTTCTCACCGTTTCTCTGTGAGATGGATTGGCAACGGGCCCCTTGGCTTGGTGGTGCTTCCTATCTCCTGTGTTGGAGGGGTTCCCTGTTTGACTCCTGATATGGACACTATTGAGCAAACTTTCTCTTAAGGCCGTTGTGTCTTGTTTACACGGTCGAATCATGACCGCCGATGTCATGTTCACATGATTTTTTATTTTTTTTTTGAAAAATCAATTGTCCTTAACAAATTCTAATAATCCCCAGGTTAGTGTGTTCACTAGGTCCTACATTCGGAGGATTATCAGGGATTATTGGGGATGTTCACAGGGTTATGGAATTAATAAATAACAACTACTGCCTCCCCCATTTTGATCTCTGGACATCTTTGAGCCCTTGATCTAACTCCCTGCCGTATGGCCGTCTGACCAGCAAAAAAAAAGGGGAGATCGATTAGTGTCATTGAGGCAAATTCGCCGAACACCCCTAGGGGGAACCTTCGAAGTATTAGACAAACATATGAACGGGTTCCATAAACCAGTGACATAAAATGTAGGGTTACTAGTGCATGCCCGTGCTTGTCAGCACTGGAGCGAGCCACCGAACACATCTGTTGGGACTGCAGCGGGCCGCCTTCGGCAACAAAATACTTTCGACGACAACACCGGCATTCATAGGGACACCCATTTCCTTGCCCGTGCCGATCGGCACGAAACGGGCGCTTTCGGCGCGACCAACTCCCCCTCCCCCCTATTATCGATCAATCACCCTTGTTTCTATTCGAACGAATTCCTTGAGATCGACTCGATGGTTTGGGGCGGACAAAATTTCAATAGGAAGGTTTAAGTTGTTGATGCAAATAACAATCACGAGATGAACGGTCAGGTTTAGTGCAGTTTAAATGGGCTGGGATTTTAGGGGTTTAGTGCAGTTTAAATGGGTTGGGATTTGAAACCAAGGGGAGGGAGTTGGTTGATGGAAAAATAGAGATTGTGCATTGATTTTTGAATGAATGGTTAGATCTATTCGGTTCAATTTTTGTCTAGTAAGCTTGTTCTAATCAGCTTCCGTTTTGTCTAGTCAGCAAAAAACTGACGTGCCATATATATAGATTTTGACTTTGCCCCCCAAATATTATCTTGAATTAGACTTTACCACCCATATTTTCATTAATTAGACTTTATTTCCCAAAACAACCTGTGCCGTCAGCTCACCACTCAAAACTTTATTTCTTTTCCGTCAGCTCACCCTTTCTCTTAGATGGTGAGCTGAAGGAACAGTTAGTTTTGGGGGGTAAAGTCTAATCAATGAAATAATGGGGGTTAAAGTCTAATTAAAGGCAACATTTGGGGGGGCAAAGTCAAAATAACCCTAAAATGTAACTTTGTGATTGAGATCGCATACCATTGGCAGGTTCTGGTGTTGGTCTAGCTTGTGCTCTATGTATTAACATGTGATGTACTGACTTTGTGGTTCCTACCCCAAAAAAGGGGGAAATTTTGACTTTCACCTCGCAAGTTTAACGGACCATTTGAGTTTCACCCCCAATCTTTAAAAATTTGAGTTACACCCCCGCTCCGTCTCTAAGCCGTTAGGTGGGTGTTGGAACTAGCTGAGCTTGCAATAGGCGAGTTGAGATGTCATGTGGCTTGTTGAGGTGGCTAGAGTAGGGGCATGTCATACCCAAAAATACCCTGAAGTTAGGTCATGTGCAAACCCAAAAGAGTTAAGGCTATTTTGACCAACACCTCCAATCATAAATGAAGAATCATAATCGATGATCACCAAAGGACAACCAATATGTGATTAAACAAAACAAAAAATACCAATCATATCCTCATATCATATGATACTTGTAGAATCAATACTATTCAATTATTCAGAATTTCTCAAAATGCCCTTAACTCAACAATTTACAAAAATTTTTCTTGTAGTACTCTCTTCTTCCTCACACGAACACCGAACTAGGGCCTTGAGTTCTCAAACCCTAGCATGAGGAAAACATGGAGGTGGCGGCCGAGTGGCCACCTGGTCGGCCGGGCCTCACCACCATCGGTCGGTGATGTCTCGGATGGTGCCATTCAGGGAGGAAGAGCACCGGGGAGGAGGGGGGCATGGAGGTCGGGACACACATGTCCGTCGACCAAGGAGGCAGAGGGAAGACTGCGGGGCTTGGTGCTGGCCATTTGTTGCGCTTGAGAAGGAGTTGGAACCGGGACCTCGACCTCAAGAACCGTCACACCGGCTGCATCAGGTTGAAGAGAATGTGGAGCTCTCCTCCTCTTGCTCTGCTTTGCTGTTTGATCGAAGGAGGAGGAGGAGATCGGGCCCTCCTCCCTTCTAGGGTTTCAACTGTAACCCCCTTCCTCCCCATTCGTGTGTTCCTTATTTAGGGTTTAGCAATGATTACTTCAATCTCAGCTGTTGATGGGAAATGCAATAGAGGAGAAACTAACCCTAGTTGTACGTTGATCTTCTTTTAAGTTTAGAGAAAGTATTCTCATCTGTTGGTTCAACCACCAAAGCAAGAGTAATATCGGCAATCGTCCAGCTCAACAATGCTGACTCAGCTGGCCTAGTGCCCTTAGACATCCGAGAGACGGAGTGTAGGTGTAACTCAAATTTCTTAAATTTGGGAGGTGAAACTCAAATAGATGGATAAACTTGAGAGTTAAAGTCAAATTATCCTAGTAAGAATAACATCGCTTAAAAAGCATTAATTGTACCTACCTCTTTCTCCACCCTCATCAAATTCTCGGCTACCTAACACATGCTACACTAAAGAAAAGGATGAAATTATCTTTAATTGCTAGCTTCATATGGTGAAGTGCATGAGGCACAAGGACATATATATAGAAGGTAATGGTGGCTATTGATAGCTCAATGCATAGACAGCCAACACATCATGGGATTAGTTAAGGTGGCATTGCTCCTCCCATAACACATCAATGAATGTATACCAAACCACAATAACAATAGGGGACTATCACTTTGGCCGTCATGAAAATTGACACACATTAACTTGGAAACTTCATTGAATTCAATGGAACCTATAAACAATACCTTCATTGAAGACTATGTGAATTGTGGGACTATCAACACATAGTGTTGAGCTATAAATAGCCATAAATCATTAATTATATGTAGACTCGGCCACCCATGCCTACTCTAGGTTTATTTAGCTGACTACGACTAAAGGGTGCACCGTGCGTGTGCAATGCATATCTACGAAGAGGAGAGCCGGTTGTACTCACACACACACATTGGAACAAAATTTGGAAATCCACTTAATAGCGACTTTGTTGGGTTATTGTCGCAAAATTGGAACAAAACAACACCTAAAGATAAAGGGAAAAAGAAAACTAAATAAGGACCAATACAACATGCCACACACATGCACACAAATTGAGAGAGAGAGAGAGAGAGAGAGAGAGAGAGAGAGAGAGAGAGAGAGAGAGAGAGAGAGAGAGAGAGAGAGAGAGAGAGATGCGTGTTAGAGGTCTAAAGTAGTAGAGAGAGAGAACAATTTCAGTAGAGAGATAAATTAGAAAAAAAAATGAGGGCAAAAGGGACTGCTACGTGGCACATATTCTCCTGCATTCTGCGACGTGGTACGTATTAGAGGTCTCTACTTTTATATATTAGTATAGATAGTTTGAATCTACGGTGGACAATAACCTTCTTCTTCATATGAAAAGGATAAAAAAAATCTCTCAACTCCTATCTCTTTATTTTTGATGTAGGTATCGTAGCGGGTATTGTTTGATTTGTGTAACAAGGCTAAGTTCTTTATATCAAACTTACTGTAGATAATTAACATGGTGGCCTTGGGTCTGTTGGATCAGTTGGCTTATAAGGAATACTTGCATTTTTTCACATAAGATCTACTTTACGGATGTAGTCATCACCAGGGTGAAATCCCTTATCCACCTATGGGCTATGCCATTGGCCCCAGGAGTGAAGACCTTTCTTTTTATTCTATCTAATTGAATTCCACTAATAATTAACCTTCCTTAACAAAAAAAAAAACATGGGTGAAAATATCATCTCCTCGTTTTTGTCCTCATAATATATTGTTGCTATCCCTTGAAAATACTAGCACCCCCAACTTAACAAATTAAGAAATATCGAATGTATACCCGAAACAACCCATGCATATTGACATGCACACCGCCGGTCCCATGCACCTCACCATCGTTGCCTCCTTCTCCTCCCTTTCATTCTTCCTCCTCCTCCTCTCTCCCTACTTCCTTCTTAATCTCCCTTCTCATTCCTGGAGACATGTCGGTTGTTTCTGACCAATATTATAGCTTGTTGGTTGCTCCTGACCGACATACCGATTGACACCAGTGTCGCTCAAAAGAGACCGCATGAAGGAGGGGGAAGAGAGAAAAAGATCAGGAAGGAGGAGGAAGTAGAAGAATAGGAGGAGGGCACGGTAGCGAATAGGAGGAGGGCACGGTAGCGATACCGACTGAGCAGGATAGCAAGGGCGAGGGAGGTAAATGAGGAAATGAGTAAAAAAATCAGAGTATAACTGAGATGTATTTATGTTTTTTTAAAAAAAACTGAGATGTATTTATGTGCATGGTATTAGGGGTGTTATTACAATACCCAAAACTAGCTCATACCCGCCATCCGCAAGCTACGCTGCATATAAAACGACAAAAAGCAAATAGCTGGTCCGCACCAGTCCGACCTTTCCTCCTCTCCCTCTCCCTCTCCCTCTCCATCCTTTAAAAACAAAATTAAATATAGAATAAAATTAAAGAAAGGTGATAATTTCCATTTCTCTAAGCCCCTCGACCGATCGATCCAGCCGCCGCTCGCTCGAGATCCGGCGAGCTTCCATCCTCTCCGGCGATCGATGCTCGTGCTCTGAGGGGGGCTCCTCTCCGTTTCATGGGCAACGCATGCCGGGGATCTTTCGGCAGCAAGTACCTTGACGGCCACGCCGAGCCAGCTGACGGATCGGTCTCCAAGCGCCACCACCCCGCCGCCGACCCCAAGCCCATCCCCGCCGATAAGACGCCCCCGCCCCCCCGCGGCGACTCCATGAGGAAGGGCACCGACGCCGGCTCCAGCTCCGTCCTCGGCCACAAAACCCCCAACCTCCGGGACCTCTACGCCCTCGGCCGCAAGCTGGGGCAGGGGCAGTTCGGGACCACGTACCTCGCCACCGAGGTCTCGACGGGGACCGAGTACGCCTGCAAGTCCATCTCGAAGCGGAAGCTCATATCGAAGGAGGACGTGGAGGACGTCCGGCGGGAGATCCAGATAATGCACCACCTCTCCGGCCACAAGAACGTGGTCACGATCAAGGGGGCGTACGAGGACTCGCTGTACGTGCACATCGTGATGGAGCTGTGCGAGGGCGGGGAGCTGTTCGACCGGATCATCCAGCGGGGGCACTACAGCGAGCGCAAGGCCGCCGAACTCACCAGGATCATCGTCGGGGTCGTCGAGGCGTGCCACTCCCTCGGGGTCATACACCGGGACCTGAAGCCCGAGAACTTCCTGCTCGCCAATAAAGACGACGACCTGTCGCTCAAGGCCATCGATTTTGGGCTCTCCGTGTTCTTCAAGCCTGGTAAGACGGCGCTACACCCCCTGTTTTCGTAGTCGGGGATGATAGATCTAATGAGAATACGTTCCTTTTCTTGATCTTCCTGCTCATGCACTGTCTGTTTTGCATTGGCATTTGGATGTTCATGCATGAAGCTTCCAATTATTTGCAAGAATTCGAGGTTGGTCCCTACATGCTGTACTGCATCTTTATTGCCATGTTCAAAAGGCACACATTTGTTTGGTTTTTAACCCTTAATCAGGGGCTGATTCTGGCTAATACATTTCTCAATATTGATTAGCTATAGTGATTCTTTGTCTTGTGGCCAGATTATCCTTGTTCCCTTTCCTTCTTTGCGTAACCTTCTTAAGAAAGACCACAATATTCACGTGAGATGGGGCGGCACGAGGACAAAGAAGAGGCTAAAATTTCTCAATATTGATTAGCTATAGTAATATTAACTATTAAGCGATAATGTCAACAAATTTTTGGACAAAGAAGAGGCTAAAATTCAACTTGTAAGTTTTCCAATAAAATTTTCCAAATGACATAATGAAAAGCGACAAATTGGCTCATTTGTATAAAATACATCTTGTAAATGAAGATTTTAATGTAGGAAATATTTGATTTCTACCAGCTAACCCAGCTACTCATGGGAACATTTAGATCTAAGTGTTTGCATTGACTTCTTTGAAAAGAGAGGGCACAACAATGCTAGGAAAAAAGTATAGTATACTTGAACCTCAAAAAGCCAACGCACAACAAACAAACATAATGCTAATTTCAAATAGTAAAGGCACACTCGGTCTTAATTGGTGTGCAGTAAGCCAATGTTTTCTCAAATAGCTGATGTTCTACAAATCTGAATTGGTTGAGGAGGTGACAAATCCCTGTCGGTTGGCCTAGCATCATCGAGTATAGGTCTTATATCAGAGCATGGATTTTCCCAACATTATAAGGCTTATTTGTAATTTGGGGTAAATAGGAGGGTATATTAACCCTTTGGAAGAAGCATTCTTTAAACTAGTTATAGTTTTGGAGGGTGTTTCATTCCAACAAATATGTTGATTAGAGATGCTAATGTGAGGATATTTCTTGCCTTCTCCACACCTCTTTGAAACATGTTTCAAATGGAGCATAAATTTACAAATCAACGGCTTTCTTGAGTCATGGTGGAAGGTTATTCCAAGACATAGTGTGGGAGCAAAAAGTTGGTTCGTCTTATTGCTTGAACCGTACGAGATTACTGCCGCTCCCGGGTCTCGGGGTGTGAGTTAGGGTGATGAAGATGTATTAGGAGATTGTGGGAGAGATCCTCTGTGAGCCCTTTGATCCTCGTTTCCACGAATGTTCGTTCGAGACTTCAGAGAGAATGCCCAAATCAGAGGTTATACAAGAGTTTAAGGGGGGTTTTAGAGAGATAGGGGAGCTTCGCTTGCTTTGGTCCTTCTGTGCTTCGAGCTTCTATCGGCTAGGGTATGTCACTTCTCGATCTTCACATCACCTTCGGCTCTTGTTCGTCCTCGGAGTCTTTGACCGTGATCTTTAGCTTCGATCTTGCTTTGTCTTCTGGCTTTGACTTCGACTTTGTTTGGCTTTGTTTTGACTTTGGTTTTGCTTCGGCTCTTGCGCTTGAGCGTAGAAGAAGAGAGGCTTGCGGTGTGTCATGCGTTAGTTTGCTTGTCGTTCCTTGTAGTTCGTCGACTTTGACACTTGCTTTGCTTTTGCTCTGGCTTTGCTTTTGCTTGGGCTTTGACTTGATTTTGGTGTTCGATGGCGATGACGGCGTCTCTGGATCTTCTTCTCCGGGCTTTTTTCTTCATGGACGAAGCGAATCTTTCGTTGGCTTTGATGATGACGGGTGTAACGTCGACTTTTGGCCTTCTTTTTCGAGCTTTCTTCTTTGTGGACGGAGCAAATCTTTTTTTGGCTTTGATGAGGACGAGTGTAGCGTAGGCTTTTGGCCGCCTTTTTCGAGTTTTCTTCTTCGTGGATGGAGCAAAGCTTTCTTTAGCTCTGATGACGACGGGTGTAGCGTCGACTTTTGCCTTCCTTATTCGAATTTTTTTCTTCATGGACAGAGCGGAGTCTTTGGTCTTCAAATGCGTGGCTTCACGTTGATGAGGACTTTGAGAGGGCTAAGCGGTTCTCTCGTGGGATATACTTGCCTGAGCCTCGTGAAGCCTTAGATCTTTGAGCGGTGGAGCCTCAGCTTTTGCAAAGTCTCCCCTTCTTTGCTTTTGTCGTCGACCTCTTTTTCCTTTCCCCTGCCTCTTTATTTATAGGCAAGGGAGGAGTAGGTGGAGCTGATATGGTAGGATCTTCATTTATTCCCGAAATATCTTTTCTATTCAACCTCCTGATAAACCAACATAATTTGTTTCCTGATTTGCTTTGGATGGTTATGGCCTTGGATTTGATTTGGGATCATCCCTTTTATTGCTTGAACCTAGTTCGCACTTGATCGATGACGACCTGGTCTTTTGTTTTGACCGTTGGATCGTTAAGATCGGTGTGGATCCGTGTTTGGATAGACATCCGCACTACCACATTTTTCTTCTTTTCTTTCTTATTATTATTTTTTCTTGGTGGGTCTCTCCCGACGTGGGGGTTGTGGGCTCTATAGTTGGAGCCGGTGGGCCCGCTTGTTGGTGGGCCCGACCATATCTAGACTCTACTTTTGATGCCGGTTCCGAGTTGGGCTTACCTTTTGGGTCGGGCCCTTGCGTGGCCTTTTGAATTTGTATGGACGATGAATTTTCATTGGCTACACATAGTTAACTTGGAAATGAGAGAAAATGTTACTTATCCTTCCAATCTTTAGAAGAAAACTACTCAAGGATGGTGTTTAGAGGATAAAATATTTGTGAGAACTATCTCACCTTTTGTTGTATGTACCTTTCTTTATCTAGCTTACTTTCTTTGGATCAAAAAGTTAAAAAAGATATTTTATCTATTTTATGTATTTCCTTTGATTAAGGATTTTATCAAAAGTAAGACATTTTAGGACCTTGTCTTCTTTGTAATTGCACTTATTTCATATTTTCATAACAGGTGAGATTTCTTGGTGTTAGTATTATAGTCCCACCTCGGTTGTGGTAAACCAATGTTGTGCGTTCTCCCTCTATATATAGAGAGGTAGCCTTATGTAATTGTTGAGACATTGAGATAATTGTGCGTTCTCCCTCTACTTATACGTAACATGGTATCAGAGCCGGATTCCTCCCGGCCTTAGCCCTTCTCTCTCTCTCCCGCCGGCAGATAGTCCGGCCGGATCTGGGCCCGCAACTCCTGCTCCACTGACGTCTTCGGGAGGTTCTTCTGCTCCCCTCCAGCCCTGCCGAACATGGCACTGCGCCCGTCTCCGGCTGCTGCGTCTCCGGCTGCTACGTCTCCGGCTGCGGCATCTCCGGCTGCGCCCGTCTCCGGCTGCGCCCGGCCGCTGCGTCCCCTGCTGCGACGTCTCCGGCTGCGCCCAGCCGCTGCGCCCATCTCCGGCTGCTGCGTCTCCGGCTGCGCCCGGCCGCTGCGCCCCCTGCTGCGACGTCTTCGGCTGCTGCCCCTGCTGCGACACGCGCCCGGCCGAGTATCCCGCACCGAGCCCGAACCGAACGGTGCCGATCCCGCACCGGACGCGTATCCCGTACCAGCATCTATCCCGTACCAGTACCTATCCCGCACCAGTGCCTATCCCGTACCAGTGCCTATCCCGCACCAGTACCTATCCCGTACCTGTGTCTCTCCCACACCAGTGCCTATCCCGCATCTGTGCCTATCCCGTACTGCTTTTCCTACTTGCGCTGCGTCCTGTAACTCATGGCCTTTTCTGATCAGTCCTCTGGAGTGTCCTCAGCCCAGTTCTCGGCAACACCTATCGAGCAGACAAGGGATTTCCTCCCAGTCTCTACGGACTTTCCTCTTGTGACAGTCGTGGATTGGACTGCGTGGTCGGCTACAGTCCGGAGTGTTTTGGATGGTCGTGCATTATACGGTCACCTTGACGGCTTAACTCCTGCTCCTACAGCAACTTCTCATCCCGTGGCCTCTGACTCTTGGAGTGTTCGTGACCGCCGCGTTCGTGCCTTTCTAGTTGCCTCGGTCGATCGCTCTCTTCGTGCAGATCTTGTCACTTTCTCTACTGCGGCAGAACTCTGGGCCCACCTTACTGAGCGCTTTGTGGAACAAAGCGGGGCCCGCGAGTATCAGCTCTTATCTCAGGCTCAGTCTGCTCAGCAGGGAGAACAGACCATTCAGCAGTTTCATAGCCTTATGTGCGACTATTGGCATGAGCTCCAGGCCTTGGAGCGCCCTCTGTTGGAGGTATCCGGAGTCAGTACCTCCTGGCGGGAGTTACAACTTTTTCGGGAACGGCGACAACTTTATCAATTTCTGATGGCTCTTTGCCCCGAGTTCTCTCCTCTTGCGGGTCAGCTGATTCATCGAGATCCGCTTCCTCGTCTCAATGCTGTCATCGCTGAGCTTCTTGCTGAGGAGACACGTCTGCGCACCGTGGCTGCACGTAGGGCACCTGTACCCTCTAGCTTTGAGGGGGTTTTAGCGGCCACTCACCCCCCGAAAATTCCTCATTTTCGGGGTGGATCTCGTCCCGCCGGTCTGCCTGATACTCGGCAATGCACCCACTGTGGCAAGACGAGGCACACGATTGACTCCTGTTGGCTTCACCCAGAGAAGCGTGCAAGCCCACCTCACCGTAATCGACCTGCGACTGCCGTTGCTAGCACTACTATTCCTGCCCCCTCTTCTACCGCAACTACTACGACGGATCGCCTTCAGCATCTCGAGATGCGTCTTGAGCAGCTCCTTCTACAGCCTACTGCTGGTCTTTCTGGCCCCCCCTCCGGTCTCTCTGCCTTCTTTGCCACCTCGGGTACCTTTGCACCTTGGATTATGGACTCTGGGGCCTCTCACCACATGACCCCTGACCACTCTATTCTTACTGCATGTTCTCCCGCCCCATGCTGTCAGTATTCTCAGCCAGTTTGTGGATGCCCCTCACTCTGTTCACTATGCTGCTCTTCTTCGGACTCTTAGGTACCTTCGTGGCACTATCACTTGGTCGCTCTTCTTCTCATCATCCTCCTCTCTAGATCTTCGTGCATACTCTGATACCGACTGGGCGGGGGACCCAACTACTCGGCGCTCGACTACTGGTTACTGCCTTTTTCTTGGTGACTCTCTTATCTCCTGGAAGAGCAAGAAGCAGAAGGTAGTTTCTCTCTCTAGTACTGAGGCCGAGTTTCGTGCCATGGCCACTGCTACAAAGGAGATCGTTCATTTCCGCCGTCTTCTTCGAGATCTTGGTGTTGATACCTCGGGTCCTACTGCTCTTCATTGTGACAACAAAAGTGCTATTCAGATTGTCAGTAATCCGGTGTTTCATGTGCGGACCAAGCACATTGAACTAGATTGCTATTTCTCCAGAGAGCAGTATGAGGCTGGGACCATCTCTTTGCCCTATGTCTTTTCGACGGAGCAGATTGCTGACTTATTCACAAAGTGTCATCCATCTCCTCGTTTCTGGTTTCTTATCCGCAAACTCTCAGTGGTTGACCCACCGTGAGTTTGAGGGGGGGTGTTAGTATTATAGTCCCACCTCGGTTGTGGTAAACCAATGTTGTGCGTTCTCCCTCTATATATAGAGAGGTAGCCTTATGTAATTATTGAGACATTGAGACAATTGTGCGTTCTCCCTCTACTTATACGTAACATTTGGTTTCTCATCTTTCTCTCTTGCAACTTATTTCATTGATCCTCTCGAAAAAAAAAAAGGGTTCCTATACAATTGGATGATCTACCTGTACTTTGTTTACTAGTAATCCACTAATAAATTCTTTTGTCTTTTGTCAAGTTTATTTGTAACTCTAGTTGGTTTTCTTGCACCATCAGGCCAGATTTTCACAGATGTAGTTGGGAGCCCTTATTATGTTGCTCCTGAAGTACTGTGCAAGCACTATGGGCCGGAAGCTGATGTTTGGACAGCCGGTGTTATACTTTACATATTGTTGAGTGGTGTTCCACCTTTCTGGGCTGGTATGACCTTGGTTTATCCCTGTTTATGGAAATAATTGTCTTAGCAATGCTCAATTCTGATCGTTTTTCATTTTTCCAGAAACACAGCAAGGAATATTTGATGCAGTTTTGAAGGGGGTCATCGATTTTGACACGGACCCTTGGCCTTTGATCTCCGACAGTGCCAAGGACCTTATCAGACAAATGCTTTGCTCTCGTCCTTCTGATCGCTTGACAGCTCATGAAGTACTATGTATGTATGCCTCTTTATCTAAGAATCATAAGCTCCTAGTTGTCAATATATTCTTGAGCAGGATATTTTTGATTCAAGTGGACCATCCAACCATGGTCTTGATCAGATCACCTATAAGAAATTGTGTAGAAAAAGTGGTAATTTTGTGGTGTCTTCGTCTTACCATGAATTCTCTCATTGTATTAACTGATGCTTTTTCCCCGCAGGGGAAGGTTTAATAATTCCTGGTTATCAATTCCTTCTTTATGGAAATTGGACTATTGGTAAACCATGATTATAACCAGCAGGCCTCACCCCAACAATTTCGATTTGTTCTAGGAATCTTTCTCTCTCATTTGTTCCCATCAAAAGCTACATCCTTTGCTGATGCAAAACTTTTATTGGTAAAAAACGGGTAACGAGCTAACACAACTTGTCCGCTAATCTAAATAAAATTAAGGGCGTGTTTGCATACAAAGCAGTAAAGTGAAGTGGAGTACATTTGAGTGAAATTCTCAATTGATTTACAATACAAATTGTTAGATTTTCTCTCAAATGCACTCCACTTCACTTTACTGCTTTGAATACAAACACGCCATAAGGGATCAAAAGTATAAAATTTGTAAAGTTTGTGACCGTACCTAAAAGACCGATATTTGAGCGTACATGATCTTCTGACAGCCTCTTATTTATTTAAAATAACGAGTTGGATGTCTTAGAATTAAAGGAGTCAATAACCTTTTATCTGTGCAGTATTGTGGTCGTCTCGTAAGTCTGTATAAGTGTTCACTCACCTTTTTATTAAGTGATATGTATGATCATGATTCTGTTACTAAGCCTTTGAGTTTGAGTCCTTTCTAGCTCTCTTTGATCATTTTACGAAAACCAGTTTTTATTTTTTGAATGCATTTTCCTTCTTACCAAAGCTCAAGAAGGACCAAACAGCATCTTTTACCCAATACTTCTAATGCAAAGATACCAATAGTTTGTCAAGAACTCAAAATGGCACCTACATGAGATCAAAATGATTTCATGACATTGTTTAACTTTACCCCTTTCTCTTATGATTAGGTCATCCCTGGATATGTGAAAATGGAGTTGCTCCTGATCAAGCATTAGATCCAGCAGTCCTATCTCGCCTCAAAAATTTCTCAGCAATGAATAAATTGAAGAAGATGGCTTTACGAGTAAGTGTATTCATTCCTTTGCAGAAACTTTATAACCTGCTGGGAAAGCTTTGTCACAAAGCTTATCTATCATAAGAATGGCAATTTGTATTATTTCTTGAATGTTCCATGACAATTTATGACTACAAATAATTTGCACTTGGAAGTTAGCAGATTTTTTCTGTTCAATCCGTGATGGAGTTTTCTTAGTTTTTGCACTATTTTCAAGCGAAGATCCACTTTTAACATAATTCCTGTTGGATTGAATATATGGTTCTAATTGTCCTCCAAATTACCTACTTTTCTGTAAAAACCGAGTCTAGCTTTACATGGTTCTATTTGGATGGAATTTTTCATGTTCATACCATTGTCACCAAGTTCGGGTTCGGCAATAATTCGGCTGATATAAAGATCGGCAAAAATCGGAAAGTTCGGAATAAAAACATGCTGTTTGGGTTATATTTAAAAAATCGGAAAATTGAAAAAAATTG